>JARHVA010011809.1:0-20007 GCA_037957365.1 Torreya grandis | reverse complement strand
AAGCTGGAGGAGGAGGAGGAGGAGGAGGAGGAGGAGAAGGAGAAGGAGAAGGAGCAGGAGGAGGAGGAGGAGGAGGAGGAGGAGGAGGAGGAGCAGAAGGAGGAGGAGAAGGAGAAGAAGGAGGAGGAGAAGAAGGAGTAGGAGGAGGAGGAGGAGGAGAAGGAGGAGGAGAAAGAGTAGAAGGAGTAGAAGAAGAAGAAGAAGAAGAAGAAGAAGGTGGAGGAGGAGGAGGAGTAGGAGGAGGAGGAGGAGAATAAGAAGGAGAAGAAGACATATTGGACTTATCCAACTAATTAAAAATTTTTCAGTACCTGATGTACCATTTTTAGCATCTACCAAACTCACAAGGAGGAGAAGGAGCAGAAGGAGGAGAAGAAGAAGAAGAAAGAAGAAGAAGAAGAAGAAGAAGAAGAAGAAGAAGAAGAAGAAGAAGAAGAAGAAGAAGAAGAAGGAGGTGGAGGAGGAGAAGGAGAAGGAGAAGGAGAAGATGAAGGAGAAGAAGGAGAAGAAGGAGAAGAAGGGGAAGGAGGAGAAGGAGAAGAAGGAGAAGAAGGAGAAGAAGAAGGAGAAGAAGGAGAAGAAGGAGAAGAAGAAGGAGGAGAAGGAGAAGAATTAGAAGGAGAAGGAGCAGAAGGAGGAGGAGGAGGAAGAGGAGGAGGTGGAGGAGGAGAAGAAGAAGAAGAAGAAGAAGAAGAAGAAGAAGAAGAAGAAGAAGAAGAAGAAGAAGAAGAAGAAGAAGAAGAAGAAGAAGAAGAAGGTGGAGGAGGAGGAGGATGAGGAGGAGGAGGAGGAGGAGGAGAAGGAGAATAAGAAGGAGAAGAAAACATATTGGACTTATCCAACTACTCAAAATTTTATTCAGTACCTGATGTACCATTTCTAGCATCTACCAAACTCAGAAGGAGGAGAAGGAGCAGAAGGAGGAGAAGAAGGAGAAGGAGAAGAAGAAGAAGAAGAAGAAGAAGAAGAAGAAGAAGAAGAAGAAGAAGAAGAAGAAGAAGAAGGTGGAGGAGGAGGAGGAGGAGGAGGAGAAGGAGAATAAGAAGGAGAAGAAGACATATTGGACTTATCCAACTACTCTAAATTTTATTCAGTACCCGATGTACCATTTCTAGCATCTACCAAACTCAAAAGATGGTACCTGTAACCATAAAAGTAAATCAATAGTAAAATATAAAATAATCTATAATTAACTACAAAACTATAAGAATATCAATTATAATAATAATATATAAAAATTATGAAGAGCAAAATTAAAGATGTAGTCCAAATACCAGTGCATCAAGTCTAACCATATAATCCAACATAAGAAAAGGAACCAAAAATTAGATATACAATAGTAATAATAATGTTTTAAATGGTACAAAAAATTATGAAAAGGTGGGGTCTTAGTAAGATCAAACTCATACATGTAAATAATAACTATTATTAACTGTATACCTATAAATCTTAGTAAACAAACCTTAACACATACATAACAAGTAGTTTTACGTGATAATAATCTTATAACACCTATAATAAAATCCTCTCTATCCCCTTTATATTTTCCAATCATATTTTCAATCCCATATATTTTCTTGCTCGTAATCTAGATGGTCTGAGTTTGATTGTGAATAACTGCCATATTTTCTATAAAACTGAGAGAATGTTATAATTATTTCTTTGAATAAAATAAATATCTTTCATCTAGAATAGATTATTAGATCCTACCTTGCAATAATAATTGAGTCTACATGTCATTCAAGGCACATTGTTTCTTTTTATGCATACCTCCTTTATAGAGTCATGTCTGAGTGCCTTTAAAATTCTTCAATCCATACTGATCTCATGAACGTGCAAGAAACCATTCTCTTATAAAAAGATAATACACATGACTTTTTATTTCAATAAATACATTCCTTAAATTTCCTCTCATTGCACATAGAATTATGTAATTTGTCACAAAGGCTTGAAAGCCTTTTTTTCTACTTATACTCCATTGCTTCTACCCACAACCCCCAATCTTTTCTACTTTTATATCTATCTATTTGCCTTATTATTCTCCTTACTATGTGGAGTAAGATATATCCTCTTTCACAACTTTAGGTTGGTCTTAAATAAGACCAATATTCTCTCTAACTATATGCCTTCTTAACATCCTACATAGAAGGCTTTATTTTTGATAAAATTTAACTACACTCTATTGACCTTCTAAGATCATTTTTATGTTTATGCCCTTCATAAGGGATTTTAATCTATAGACTTGTATGCCTCATTATCCACTTTTGAAATCATTTTAAAATTTAAAATTTAATTACCGATTGGAAACATTATCACATTTTTATTGAATGATACTATTCATAGAAAAATGATTTAGAAAACCACCTTCTTTGGTAAATCATAGTTTTTCCATACAATTTATGGTCTTTAGATAATACATGTGGTTTTTTATAATTATTGGATTTGAATTTTTTAAATTAGAGACATGATCATGGTGAGGCACATGATTTTTTATTGTTCTTTATTAAAAATATTATATTTTATTTTTTGATTGTTTTTTACTAAAAACAATATCTTTTATATTTTTTAGTTTTTTATATAAATTCAATCTTTTCAAGATTTTTTGGGATATATAAGAAGATTATAAAAGGTATTTTCTTATCACATTCTCTCTCCCATTTTATGAAGACTGGAGGGTGAGGACCAATTTAGTAGGAGGCCAAATGTCATCACAATAAAATAATGTGTCTCCTTCTTTCTTGCTTACATTGGTCACTTGCTCTACTTATAGGTCATCATTTGTACAATGTAGGTAGACTTAATTAGGGTGATGGGAATCATTATTGAGTAGAGTTAGTTTTTAATTCTCTCTTTTAAGGGGGAATTTTTCCTATGTGTTTTCTCCTTTTATCAAATTTATCAAAAATTTTATGTACTTGGGTACCTTATCTACTCTCATGTATGGGACCCAATTATTATACCCACCTAATCCACCCTTAAGGTATTTTTGGCATAGGATATTTAGTTTCCTAACATTTAGATTATTTAGTTATGTTTATACATTTGAGAATTTTAACCCACATATGTTGGGATTTTGTTTCATTTCCTTTCTTACATATATTTATGGGATATTAGTTCCACATGCATAGTACTATTTAGGATATCCTAAATTTGACCTATATGTACATCCTTTTATAAGCCTTACAGATATGGAATATTCGGAGTCTTTAAAATTTTATTGTGCTACTTAACTAGGAGATATATAAGTTGTGAACAATAAAGATGTGATCTTAGTTAGATGTAATCTTTGAGTCTTTATATGAAATCCATCTCAATTGTTAAATGCATATATTTCAATTTTTCTCATTACTTTATTTCTATGCTTCAAAGGATTTATTTGTTCGACCTTATATTCATCGATCATAGATGCCCATTATTGGATGGATACTACAAGTTCTTCACTATATTTAATACTATGATCATAAGTTCTCTATTTTTTAACACTTTAAATCTTGAATTTTTATCAATTCATATTATAAATCATTTAGTATGTATATTTCATAATATTTATTATTATATGTTATAAAATGTTAGGTTGTGGAGCTAAAAGCTTCACTGATGCAGACATGGAGAAGGCCATTGGAGGGGTTGCTGAAGGTTGCTGAGCGTCAGAGCAACAGGCATCAGTCTGATCAGCCGACGTCGGCAGGATAGTGAAGAGAAGCAACTGACGTCGGTCATGGGTCAGCCGGTGTCGGTCACCTCTAGGCAGACAAGGACCGACGTCGGTTGCCTGTGTGGTTTGACTGTGAGCTTATTACAGGCAGTTAGCTAACAAACCAAGTGTTTGCATGATTAGATCTATTTTTAGACTGAGAGCTGTGAATCTAATTATGGTAATTAGATGTCTAATCATTGTTTGGATGAGATCTATATAATAGACTCATGGTTGTATTGGAAAAGTGTTCTAGTTTGAGTTGAGCAAAGTTTGTTCCTTCTGTGTGTGAGGTGAGCAAGGGTGTTCCTCCTAGTTCCACAGTACCAGGTGTAGGTGCTGGATTGAAGAATCAGCAGGGTTCTTCATGTATGTAGGATCTTGGTCACAGGGGTATGGCCTATATAGGAGATCTACATGGTAAGTAAGATCGTTGATTTGCAGGTGTATGTGTGTGCAAGGTCAAGGTTCACAGGTGAGCAGAACCGGGTTTGATTTGCAGGTGTGCAGGATCATATAGATAGCAACACAACAGGGAGCAGTATCAGGCAGGATCTACTTGGAGTACAGATGCGTACTCGGATAGAGCAAAGAGGAAGGCAAGGGAGTTCCTTCCATAAGTATGGTCTGTTGAATTGCAGGTTGTTGCAGGTTCATGGGAGATCTACTTGAAGTACCTTGAGTACTTATGGAGTGCGTGGAGCACTTGTGGTGTGCGTGGAGCACAGGAGGTGAACACCAACTCTGTATTTGAGTTGGGTGTTGGGACCTAAGAGGGAGAGCTTTGGGGAGAAGACTTACTGTTCACTTGAGGTGTGGGAAACCTCTGTAAGGTGGTGGAGAAGAAGTGGGATCTTCTTTATTGTATTCTTTTCTGTATAAAGTGTTAATACAATTTGTATATTGTCTCTCATATCATGTGTTATTCTGAATTCTAGTTACTTGGTGAATCTGGTTTATTTCCACATATTAAGTTGCTTGTTTTGGTAATCATATTATGCTCTTTTGGTGGAGCAAGATCCTGACAAGTGGTATCAGAGCTTTTGGTTGGGATACTAACAGATTGGTTTAGATCTGGGTAGTGTGTTTTGATTACAGGTCACTCTCAGGGGTTTCTGATTGAGTGGGAGTAGAGCAATGGCAGATGAAAGTAAGCTAAGAATGGAAGAGTTGAAAAGCACAGATGGTCACTCACAGTCCTATGAAAAGAAAGAGCAGGTAAAAGATTATTGTTGGTTGGTAGCAGATCAGCATGAAGAAACTGAAGAAGTAGATGTAGTAGGTGTTGTTGCACAGGATGCTCTGGGAGGTTTCTTGGATAAAGTTGAATCTTGGGTAAAAGATTCGGTTGCCTCTTTCCATGCAGCCCTAGGTAGAGGAGCTGGTGAGCCTTGCCAAAGAATTGGCAAAGGGGAAGTGAAGCTAAAATTATAGACGGCCAACACACAGGTGTTGATGAAGGTCATGCAGGTCCCAGGTTTGGAGATATGGCTAATTTCTTCAGAAATATTGGGTGATGAGAGATGCACAAGAACTCTCACAGCGGATGCACTTGAATTAGCTGGTGGTAAGAAAATAGGTACCCTTTATCTACTTGTTTATATTACTGATTCTTCTTCTGTTGTGGAGACGTGGCTTCATAGGCTTGGTCACATGAGCAGGAAGGAGATGCATGTTCTTAAGTGGAAGATAGATATATTTGACAGGCTTAAGAACTGGAAAGCCTTGGTGTTCTTGGAGGAGATGGCAGACAGAACCCAGTGGATGGTGCTGGATACTTCTGAGCAGGGCAGTTTGGACATGGGTATTGATCCAAAGGAGCTCGCGGGTAAAAATTCATCACTCACAGGTGAACACAGATATCGATGTTGGTCAGGAGGAACCGGCGTCGAATAGACAGGTGCCGATGTCGGTCATGTGCAGACTGAAGCCGGCGATGTCGGGCAGGGTAAGACCGACGTTGGTCATGGGACCGACGTCAGCAGTATATAAGACCGATGTCGGTCAGAAGGACTGACATCAGCAGAAGGGACACCGAGATCTGCAGGGTCGGTAGTCAGGGATAGACGCATGGAACCGACGTCGGTTGGATAACAGATTTTGGGTGGACAGCACACTGTCAAGGAGTCTCAAACACCCATACGGAGGACTGAAGATGTAAGTAGGCCCTCAAATTCATTGTTCCTCTTCTTTATACATGTTGCTGATTGTAGAGCAGGAAGGATCCAGGAAACAGGTGTGAGCTTGGCATGGATGAGGATGTGATTCCTTGGAGGAGAACTAGACAGGTGTGTTTTGGTAGGGTTGCCAGCAGGTATAAAAGCACAGAGACGAACGGATACCTTAGTTGAAGAATAGAGTGAACAGATACGTGAGACGAAAGATCAGGTATATGATCTTGAGGAGCTGCAGGATAGTGGTACAGGGTTTGACAGGTGGAGGATGAAGCATGGCTTCAGTCAATGTCAGGGTAACTACTGTGATTTGTCTTACCAGGTGGATGATGAGTCGCGACATCATTCTGTTGTTGTATGTGGATAGTATGCTAGCTAGCAGGGGTGTACATACAGGGTTTTGCTGAGCTAAGGGTAAGATTAGTTCAGTGGCATGTCATGAGGAGTTTGGAGCAGCGAAATTCTTTGACATGGGAGACATGGAGATCACAGGTTGATTTTGTCTCGAGTGGGAGCTGATGTGAATCAGGTGTTGGCGAGGTTCAGGATGCAGAGCCGGAGCACACTAAGGGCTGGACAGGTACAGTGTCCAAAATCACATGAGGTCTGGTATAGGCCTGAGTATTCCCATGCAGTGGGAGCTGTCAAAGAGTTAGGAGCCAATTCAAGGAAGTGGATTCTCAGGTACTTGAGAGGGACCGGCAGCAGGGATTCATGCTATGCAGGGTCAGGACTTCACTACATGTGTCTGTAGGTTCGGATGTGGCAGGGTACTCGGATGACAGGAGGTACACCACGGGATGTGTGGTGGGTTGTCTTCAGGATTGATCTTGAAGAGGGATACAAACCAGGAAACAGATTAGACAGAGTACAGATACAGGTACAATGCAGCTGTTTATCTCCAAGTGGGAGATTGTTAGGTTATGGAGCTAAAAGCTTCACTGATGCAGACATGGAGAAGGCCATTGGAGGGGTTGCTGAAGGTTGCTGAGTGTCAGAGCAACCGGCGTCAGTCTGATCAGCTGACATCAGCAGGATAGTGAAGAGAAGCAACCGACGTCGGTCATGGGTCGGCCGGCGTCGGTCACCTCGAGGCAGACAGGGACCGACGTCAGTCGCCTGTGTGGTTTGACTGTGAGCTTATTACGGGCAGTTAGCTAACGAACCAAGTGTTTGCATGATTAGATCTATTTTTAGACTGAGAACTACGAATCTAATTATGGTAATTAGATGTCTAATCATTGTTTGGATGAGATCTATATAATAGACTCATGGTTGTATTGGAAAAGTGTTCTAGTTTGAGTTGAGCAAAGTTTGTTCCTTCTGTGTGTGAGGTGAGCAAGGGTGTTCCTCCTAGTTCCACAGTACCAGGTGTAGGTGCTGGATTGAAGAATCAGCAGGGTTCTTCATGTATGTAGGATCTTGGTCACAGGGGTATGGCCTATATAGGAGATCTACATGGTAAGTAAGATCATTGATTTGCAGGTGTATGTGTGTGCAAGGTCAAGGTTCACAGGTGAGCAAAACCGAGTTTGATTTGCAGGTGTGCAGGATCATATAGACAGCAACACAACAGGGAGCAGTATCAGGTAGGATCTACTTGGAGTACAGATGTGTACTCGGATAGAGCAAAGAGGAAGGCAAGGGAGTTCCTTCCATAAGTATGGTCTGTTGAATTGCAGGTTGTTGCAGGTTCATGGGAGATCTACTTGAAGTACCTTGAGTACTTGTGGAGTGCGTGGAGCACAGGAGGTGAACACCAACTCTGTATTTGAGTTGGGTGTTGGGACCTGAGAGGGAGAGCTTTGGGGAGAAGATTTACTTTTCACTTGAGGTGTGGGAAACCTCTGTAAGGTGGTGGAGAAGAAGTGGGATCTTCTTTATTGTATTCTTTTCTGTATAAAGTGTTAATACAATTTGTGTATTGTCTCTCATATCATGTGTTATTCTAAATTCTAGTTACTTGGTGAATCTGGTTTATTTCCGCATATTAAATTGCTTGGTTTGGTAATCATATTGTGCTCTTTTGGTGGAGCAAGATCCTGACATAAAACCTGATCAAAACAATGTTTTTCATGTGCAACATGTATTATTTTTTCTTCTCTTATGTGTAGGATTTTTTGTACTTTTTTTATAACAAATATAAAATTTTATACTTGTTTTTTAATTTAAATCTCTCTTTGGAGTCTACTATAAACCACTAGCTATAAAGTAGGCAACGATCAAAATATAAGAATAATAATTGGCCATTTTTTAATATGTGGTTTAGATTTTAGTCATTGTGTTATTTTTTTTTTAATACATAATTTTGGTTTATCTATTTATTTATAAAATTTTATTATGTGATTAAATTATAAATGATATTAAACATATTAAAGATAATTGATTCATTCATATCATTAAGTTTATTTTTATTAGATCATCTATAATGGTGTTTTTTTTACTATTTGAATACATATCTAATGTTTATGAAAAACTTTATGAGTTTAAGGTTACTCCAAAAATATATAAAATTAAAAATATAAATAAATATAATTATTATAAAATGTAACTTATAGACAAGCTCATAGATATTCCAATTCAAAACATGCCTCCATTTTTTTAGAATTTTCTAAACAAGATAGATTTTATTATTCATTTATGGTTTTTTGGATCCATAATAATTGACTTGCATGTGTAAAAGTGTTAGTGTTACATTTAAATATTATTAAAGAGTTTGATTCTTAAACACTTGATTTTTATTTTTATTCAATTGATAATTTATTTACAATAATTTGATTGTTCATCCATTTCATATATTCGATATAAATATGGACATGTACATTTGGTCATGTGTGTGGCCTTATACTCTACATTGGTGATTTCCTTTAGGAATATATTTAATGTGGGATTCCACAGTTGTAAAAATAATAAACAATCATTTTTTTAATTATTTTTAGTAATGTGACAATTCACCAATGCTTTCTTTTCTATTTTCAAATCCATTATAATATATATCAAGTGTATTTAATTTCATCATTAAATTTTATAAATATATTTATTGGTATATTTACATGACCATTTAGTGGCTATTAAGGCTAAAATGGAATGAGTTTTTGAGTATAATGTTAGTTTTACATTTTAGAATTATGAAGAAAATGTAGTTATTTTTACATCATGGATTTGGGTTGATTCTTAAAAAATTTGGTAGGATTATTATTTCATATAAATTTGTAAATAATATAAAATATCCTGTTAATTCATATATTTTTTATTTTGGATTTCCTTCCATAGTGTAATTGATCAATACAATTTTGTTTATGAATAGTTTTTTAATTTTATGTTATGTTTAGTGTGTTTGATTAGGCATATGTGGTTTTGTTTTATTTTTTTTCTTTACAACTCAATGATATTTTTTTCAATTGATTTTGGGTCTTATTTATACAACAAATATATGGGTATTAAAAGCATTCCAAATTTTAGGCATATGTTGATGATTATAGTTTATTGCTTGTTCATGTTGTTTGCATACAAATTCCACAATGTGAGAGTATAAAATGAAACCATATATCCCAATTGTTTTTTCAAGAAACCATATAATCATAAAAGAGTATATCCCACCTAAAAAAAGAAGATAAAATAATAAAACTTTGTTTTAATATCATTATTTTTTTAGAGTTCATGTATTTAGGAGTATTTTCAATGTTTGCTTGTTTGATAGATATGCTATTATATTTTATTTTTAGGTACTTGCATTAGAATTTTAAATTAATATAAAAATTCTTCTATTTATTACATATATGAAATATAAATGTAGTGAAATAGTTATATCTAGAGTTACATTTGTACATAGTTTACACTTGGCATAGATTTGAAGTTAGGGAATTATACCTTTCAATATTATGTCTTGTTTATGATACAATTCCATGTTTTCAACCATTATAAACCATTTAATTTCTATCAGAAGATGGGTGTAGCTTTTGTGGGAGGATGGGTTGAAATGGAGTTGATGAAATATGTATTCTTATCACATTATTCAATGTACATTAATTCTCATTAAAATATCTTATTACTGAAACAACCAAAAAAATGAATTGCATATAAGAATACATTTTTTTATGCATGTCAAATCCAATACCTCGCTTGTTAAAGCAAGTGATACTTATTTAATATACTCACATATGTAAAACTGGAACCAAAGGAGGTGAACTAAGGTAATTAGCTAGGGATAACTACTCACAAAGGGTGTTATGGGGAAGTAGGTTACCTTTAAGGGTGTTTATGGGATTTAGGTCATATCAACATATGCATACATAGATAGGTCCCAATTTCCATATGTGGCACTAATTCTACAACATAGGATTGTTTATATGTCCTTAGCCATTTGGTAAATACCTCACTCTCCTCAATAAGGTTTGGTTCCGATCGAGGATGGTTAAGTAGTTGAATTTAGTCTAACCAAAAGGATAACTCAAAACATCCTATGTTATCATTTTCATTAAATATCTCTTTGAATGAGTAAAGGATATAACTTTGTACTAATTTCATAATCAAACATTATTTTTAAAATGTAAATCATAAGTAAAAAATACAAAACATTTTAAACACATGCAATTTATACTAAATTTCCATAAGTATAGAGAAAAAATATCATTTCATAAAAGAGAGCACAATAAAGAATAGAATGGGAACCAAAGCATTGTAGGCAACTATTATGTGCTACTATCTGGGCAGGTTAACTAATTCATTACCTAAAAGGTTACTACACCATTACCAACATGTTATTTTTAAGTTCACATGACACTCAATTAATAAGCATGATTGCCCTTATCTGATTAAATGAATAGTGATACAATAATGATATACTTTGTTATTCATTTGATAAGATTCATTAGCAGCTTATAATCAAACCTATGTTAATGATATTATATTGGTAATATCCAATGTGATATAATTAATAAAAGAGTAGTTAATGTAACTTAAGGTATATTTCAACCAAGAGTATATTCCCTTAATCATTGATTATTAAATAAATTAAAAATTAAAAATAAAAGGAGATATTCAGTTCATATAAATTTCACATATACTTTATTATTTCTAGCCATATTTTAACTCTAAATTTTACTAAAATAATAAACAATATTATCATTAAACATTATTATAAGAAAGATTTATTTAAAGAAACAATCCTTCTTTATATAAAATATTCCATGTATAATAAAATATAATAAGCAACATGTTTCAGATATGAACAAGTATAAGTTATGTATGCACGTAACTAGTTTATAAGTGAACAAAAATTGGAAGTATATAAGCAAAAAGGTTACACATAATTAAATGAATATGAAACTCGTATAATTATTAAGTGTAGTACACAAAAAAAAAAATTCTAACCAAGTTTCCAATTCATTAGAACCAAAATAAAACATTTCATTTAAGTAAATATTACAAAATAATGTTTAGCATGTCATGGTACAATAGTGTAGTCAAGTTTAACCAATGGAAAGGAAGATGATAGCACACTCAGTCCATTGGAATAAATATCAACAACTATACATACATCCATTATTAATTTATATAACATCATTCAAGGGAGAGTACAACAATTAATAATCCCATTTCATAATGTGAGTAATCTAGATAACTTCCTACACCAGCTTAATGACAATTCATTCTAGAATTCCATTTCAACTTAATTTCATACTAGGTAGCTCTTATCATATTAATCAAACACAAAATTGTACTCATTTCCATAATTTATCTATTATTAATTTTGAGAAAATAAATAAATAATAATAGATTTAATGATAACAATATACATACCTTTGTATGCAACCATGTAGGTTTGAGCTATATGGGAGAGATTTTTGTTTATATTTCCTCAATCTATCAGCAACAAGGATAAATGGACTAATTTAAATAGTTCATGTACAACTAAAACATCTAAGAAAAATATCTATTTGGTTTACTGCCTCGAAGGTTAAAAAATCATGAATAAACAAAACAAAAGTATCTATATATAGGTAATCTAAATACAGTTAGCTAAATAATTTACCAATGAACATGTATTCAAGATAAGAATCTATCTTTTCAACAATTGTACTTGCATACTTATGTATGATTTTACATCAAGATTAAATAAAATGTATGCTTGAGTAAACCCCTACACATATTTATCGTAAGGTATTCATATCAATACTAAAGGATATAACAAGAATTTGGAAAGAGATTGATGCTTCACTAATATTATCAAATGAATATTATAAGTTAAAAATATGAATGATGTTTATCTAAACATTAAAAAATAACTTAGTATATGTAAAAGAATTACCTTTATAAAATATAATTCAACTTTAGCATATTACCATATAAGCAACATTATAAGCTTTTACTTTCTTCTTTTGTGTATTCCATTTCCAACGTAGGGTTAACATATCATAAATCAAAAAACATAATGAAATCAATATCAAATGGAACAAGATGATAACTATATTCACAAACCATATAATATGAACATTAACAACTAAGTTAAAAACATATAATACACATTTAATAAATCATTACTAATTACTTCATGTCTGTCTGCATATCATCTAGCAATAGAGTAACATGTAACTAAATAAGATAAATTATCCCAACCAGCCCTATGTGCCCAACCACTAGGTGCCCTTACCAAGCCAACCATTAGTTAGATGGTGGTTTAAGTAATCAAGATCAAGAATAGAGTTTTGACCAAGTCATATTACCAACCATTGGACATCTTAGCATAAATAAATGTAACATAAATAAGTGACAATCAAACATCATTCCAAGGTGAGGAAAAAATAACCAAACCTAATATTGATATAAATCAAGAATGGGGATAACCATTGCATTATGTTTGAAGGATAAATAAAAGGACTTAATAATTAAATCCATGTCTATAGCATTTTAAAAAAACCCAAGTGTACAAGTAGCCTATATTATCCCGGCGACAAATCTATAACCCAAGGAAACAAACATACAAATTTTTGCTTAATCATTTATGACCAGTCTAGGAATGGTTACACAGTAAGAATATAACATACACATTCATAAAGATATGAAGAATAAACATATAACTGAAAAAATAATACATAGCCAAGCCATAATACAATAAGGTTCAAAATTAAACCATATAATCATAATAAATCAATCGACATATTTGTTTAAGCTTAGCTATACAAAATTCCTAAAACAACAATCAATCATTCTAAAATTTTTTTAAATGATAATTGATTATAAATCTAGAGTCCATCCATCATATTCTCTGGATGATCATGTGGTCTAACAACCTCATATGATTTAGTCAATTAATTAGAATGGATATAAAAATCATTTTAGTTAAGTAACAAACCATTTATAGGGTTCAAATAAAGTCAAACCCTTAATATATATTAATAAATATTCTAGTAGATTTCACCCAAATTCTCAAGGTTTTAATAGAACACAAAACATGCTTTTATCGATATTAAAAACCTCAACAAGGACATGCCATTAAAGATAACATGCATGAAATCTCCCAAAATGAAAAAAACACAAAAACTCCCAATGAAAGGACATCATAGTCACAACAATTATGTCATTCAAATAAACATGCATAAGATCAAAAATAATAACACATAGATGTATATATATTCATAAAAGAATACAACAATCCCAAAAACATAATAAACTAGTCCATTAATATAAGACCTAGTCTAAATTCCATTACAAAAGAACACATCTTAAAAATGTAAAAAAAATTGGTCATTTAAATAATAAAGAAACCCCAAATTGATTTACTGTATTTAGTAATATTTGAACACATTAGCATGCAGTCATATAGATAGGCCACCATGACCTAGTCAAATTCCATTTAAATAACCATTAAAAGAACATAGAATCACAAATCATTAAAATGAAAGGAGGGTTAAACAAACTAAACCATTTATGGTATACAACAATGTAGATATTCAAATCCATTAAAACCTTCGATCAATTCTTTAAGTAACTAGGTCATTGATCCAACTAGTAAGATAAATTTTTAAACCCATAGATATTTAAATCATATATAACCACCCATTTAAATGAATAAAAAATAGATGCAACCTTAAAAAATCAATACATTCATAGGCCAAAGTTTTATTTAATTTTATAATCATATATAAAAACTAGATAACATATCGAAATAATTTTACAAGTTCATATGTAAAATGACAATATCAAATCCCATTGGGCACTAGGTATCCATCCAAAATTACTAAGATTTCTAGCTGCATATGCAACATTCAATATTTTTCATAATTTCCTTCACAAGAAAATAACAACTAGAAAAACCAATCAAGGAGGCTTACCCGATGGATGCAGTGGCAAAAAATAAACATAAATAATGCTCACAGGGAAAAAATAGACTGAAAATAACCTTTGTTCTTGATGCAACAAGTGAAAAAACACAAAACAAGTTAGTAAAAAAAACCAATCACACCATCACTACATTTTTCTCCATTCTTTCTTCATATTCATACCCAAGTCCAATCCAATCACTACCAACTATCTCCCCCCTCCTATCCAACTCACCATACCCCAATTGAATTTTGCTTTCATTAAGATGAGAGATAAAGCCTCCTCCATTCCCACCAAACAACTCCTAATGCAACCCCCATTTCAAAATATCATAAATTCAATGGTCATCAATGACCATCTAAAAAGCTCACCATTATTGGAATAAAATAATAGATATAATTAATGATTTAAAATATAATTTCAATGTAACTAAATGTTTAATGCTACCAAGACTAATTAACCAATCCATAATAATATACCAAGTTATAGACATGATAAAACCATACACTATGGTTCCAGATGTCTGCACTGACCCCTTGACCCCCTTGAGACTATTTATTTATCATTTACCCCAATTGTCATTAGTATAGATGGCTAAGTTTAGCCACTTTTGACTATGACCCTAACTGTCAATGGTCAACCTTTAATTACTAATGATTATCCTCAACCACCGATGGTTTTCCCTTAAATACCTTAGGAGTTAACTTCAACTTAAACTATAGCTTGATCTTTTATTAATAGTTGTTTCATCTATTGTTTGCATATTCAATGCATGTTAAGTTAAAATTAGATAGCTTGTTAGATAACTTGTTAGAATTATTGTTTCACCACTCCATTCCCTATATATTAAGAGAGGAATAAGAGATGAAAGAGATAATTAGAAATTCTTGGTGCAAGAGATTAAAGGTTCTTGTGTAGGTATTCTTCTTACTTCTAATGAATTTGAGAAAGATTCTAATGAACCAACAACTAGGACAAAGATAAAAAGTGTTGCTACAACTCATCAGTCAATAGCCAATGTATTGTCACTCTACTTAAATTGCTTCATAATCTATAAAAATATTTCAACCAACCTCAACATTCTTTAGACCAGCAACAATAAATCTAAATATCTAATTATTATCAAGATTTAATAATGAGTTTCTTTGTTTCATTCTCTGTATCACTTTATCTTCCACCCCACTTTCTTGTGTTGGATTTCTACAACTACATAAACTTTTTCTCTTCCCAAAGACCACCCATAGCTTATTTAAATAATCTAAACACCCTCTACCTAAAGTAGACACCTCTGAACATTACCCTCTGTCTCACAACTAACATCCAACCTAAACTCACCTTCCAAAACTTTCCTAAATATTTACCAACCAAATTTTTCTTCTTAAGCTAGATCCCATAGAATTCATTGATGGTAACCTAATCATTGAATATTTAACCCTAACCACTAATAGTCACTAACTACTGATGGACACCTAACCACTGATAATTTGACGTCAACCATTGATGGTGATTATCTTTCAATTTTTAATAGCAAGCTAATTTGACCTATTATACCCTAACCAAATTCCACTTTCTAAGTTTCTATTTCATTATAGAGGATCACTCTATTTTATGAATCATGTTTGATTCATCTAGCAATGATATTTAATCATTTATTTCTAAAATAAGTCAAATTCATCTATCTCCCATAAAGCACTTCTTGTATTTCATTTTTGCATCTTTTGTTATTTATGCAAGTAATTTATATTTTATTTTCCAAACTCAATTGTTTACAAGTGTGGATTGACATTCCCCAAGTAAGCTTGTGCTTCTTGGATCTATCTCATGATAGGTAATCAACACAACTAATCAACTATCCTTTTAGTGTTTTCTTATCTATTGGTCATCTTCCCAAGATAAAGAGGAGTCTCCACAATCATCTCGATCATGGAATGCAAACCACATCTAGATTGTACTAACCTTACACTTATTTTAATTTTTTCTTTCTTATATAATAGAAAATAAATAAACTTTTTTGTGAAACATTATGGCATGCTCGGTGGGATGCTTGAATTTTTTCTTGGGTTCCTATCTATATGACATTTAATTGAATTAGAGAAGAGTCATCCATTACATTATTTTCTTAAAATTAAATGTTCCTTATTTCCTTTCTTTATTTCTAAAATTCAAGTTTTAGTTTCTTTTACTTTCTTAGAAAAGGTAAAATAGTCATGTTTTACTTTCACTTTTGAACATCAAAAATATTCATCATAAGATTATGCTTTGCATTATCATCGTCATATCTAACTACATCTTAGTTTTTTTCTATTTATTTTAAAAGACACTAAAATTTTCTTTTAGATTAAAATTAACTTTATATCCATTGTTTGATTATATTGATTAGCTCACATAGCTTAATTTAGTCAAGTAAATTAATCTTAGTCTGAGTTCTCTCCACACTCACAAGACTAAACCATATATTCAATTAAACATTTAAATAAAGCCCAAGTGGGATTTCATCACCTTGAGATCACCTTTCCTCGACTATCCTACTTATATTTCACCACCAAGGGGAGAACCATCTTAGTATGTTGGCTGATTATAATCTCTAACAACTTAGTATAGTATGTCTAAGCACTCAACAACCTTACCATTATGGTGTTTGAAGTGATAGGGTAAGGTCCAATATTAAGCCACATACCAAGTTCTAATACATATTTTGATATTCTTTAAATAACTAAAACCATCCGTAGATATCTTCTTCTAATACCCACTTTACAATCCCAAGTTGGTTTTCATAACTTCTTTGAAATTGAGGAATAAGCCTAAAGAGATATAATAAAGTACCCTAATATTTTAATGCACATTATTGTATGCATTATTTTCCTTGAGATATTTTTATTTTGAGTTGTGATATTGCTTTTATCTTCCTTTTTCCATTATTTACATGGTCCCAACTAGATAACAATTAAGAAACCATGCAAACCAGGATCCCCTTCCCAACCACCCATCTTACTCTTCATCTTCATCCATAGAGGATGTCTCAGATGTAGAGATCTCTACCCATCCTTTTATAATTCCTAGTATCCCTTAGATGGTTACCCAAGGAAATACAACTTTTACCACCTTTTTAGATAATAAGACCATAGCCTTCCAACATTATCTTACCACCATATCCCATTTTATCCATGCTTTGGTTCTACCTATTGACTCACCCTATGGTATGTTATCCTAACTTATGGCCAACATCATTATTACCACCATTTACACCCAACCCTTAGTCACCCAAGCATTTTCTTCTACAAATAATACCACAAATACACCCATCCAAAACTAACTCACCAAACCAACACCCAAACACCTTCTACCTCAACCAATAACCCTTTTAGTATAAGAATGACCAACATGGGGGCACCAGTATTCCACTTACCATGGGGGTGCCCTCTACTAGTGATACCACCCTTCCTCTTATTTCTAGCCAACCTACTTCCACTCCATTTCAAAGATTGGTGGTTCCCATACCTTCTACCCTTCCACCCATTAGTACCAAGATAACTACCCATCATCAACCTATTAACCCAACCATACCTCCAACCCAACCGGTGTCAATTCTTCAACAAATTCCTATTGCACCCAACCCAAGATATATTCCAAACCCATAGGGGTATATGGATCCATCCTCTACCCAACCCCCTATACATGACATCTTCCCAAATATCCATGTCCACAAATCAATTGTGGAAACCTCCTCACCTTCCACTAGATATCCTTATGTTGCACCTATTCAAATCCAATAGAATCTTACCTATAACTATGGGGGTGCACAACTATATCTCATTAATATGTTAATATACAAGATGACTACCTTGGAGTCATCTATATTTGATTTTATTAACCTCTTATCATATGACCAAATATATAACAAGCTAATTCATCCATCCATCCCCATTCAACCTTATCTTCCTCAATGGGAGCTTCTAAATTTTTAAAATTTTTAGAGAAAGTAAGACCCTCAACAACATCTGAGATCATTTAAACACTCTTGATATTTTATTGCCTATGATTATGCTCTCCTTATTCACACTTTTCCTATGTTTCTATCAGGTATGACACTAGATTGGTATAGTGTTATCACCAAGCACTCCCTCTTTTCTTTTGCCCAACTAGCTCAAACCTTCTTAGATCACTTTTCCTCAAACATCTCTAAGAAAGTTTCCACCACTGATCTCTAATAAATTTGACAATTTGATGATGAGTCCATTATTAACTTTGTATCCCATTGGAGAAGATTGGACAATAAACTCTCTTTCTCTTTACCCCAACCCGAGTTCATTTAGATTTTTACTCGGGCTTACATAAAACATATGTCCTCCACTTTATAGGCTTAGACTTTCAGGACCTTTGATGAAGCTTTCACCATGGCACAAAATTTATAGAATAAATCCATTGATAAGGGGAAGTTAAAATTGAGAAAAAAAATTTCCACCTTCAAATAAAATGAAACTTCCTCTTCCAAACCTAACAATCAAAGTAAAACTAATGCCAAAAATAAGGGAACTAAAAATTTAGTTGTCCTTAAAACTACTTCTCCACTAGTTATTACCAACCCAACTCTTCCAATTACTCCAATAAAAACACTAGAAACAAAAACCATAACAACCAAAAGGAATTTACTCCTGTAGGGGAGTCATATGCTTTGGTCTTGGAAAAAAATTTAAAATAAAATATCATGCAACTCACTCAAATCAACCTCCATAGTAATTCAATTCTCTCCTATTGTACCTAGTTTTTATAAGGAGAACAAATTATGTGTCTTCCACCATGTCGTTGGGCATGACATTAGTAGGTGAAATACTTTCAAAAATATTGTACAAAGTTTGATTGACAAGGGTTAACTTTTGTTAGATAACCCCAATTCACCCCTAAATCAATCACTTGACATATTTAGATAGCCATTCCCCAACCATGCCCCTTCTACAAATAATGAAAATAATATAGTAGAATCCTCTCACAACCATGAGGTCCATACCATTAATTTGGTTCTTAGTGAACTCATATTGAGGAAACCATTGCCTAAACCACCTTTCCTTCACATCCACTTATTGATGTAGTGGTGTCACCTTCTATTCCTTTGGAAATCAAAACAAAGAAAAAAACTATTCCCTTTTCTCCACTTGTTGAGGTAGTAGAGATAACAGCCTCTCCTTTGGAAGACATACTAAAAGAGGTAGCCATTACACCATATTATTTTCTTCCATCATACATTAATCCACTCTTCATTTGGAAAACATTCCTATGGAAGAGGTCACGTTATCTACCTCTCCCATAGAAAACTCACCTTCCCAAACCTTGGAGCCTTTGATTAAGGAAGAGGATGAGGTGACCGCTCCCCTCTCTCAACCCATGGGTTTGTCTTTTGATACAAATACTGAAAGGATCAAACTCATCCATAATCCTTTCTCTACACTAGTTTAAAACTTGGAGTACCTATCCCAACCTAATGTGGATCGTGCCACATTTTGGCACCATCTCAAGCTTCCTTACCCAATTAGGAAATATCCTTCAACCACACCATCAACAACCCAACCTTCCACTTCCACTATTGAACCCACCATCATCTAAATAAGACCATTAGAAACCTCTACCCCTAAAGACATAGTTAAACCAATGAAATTGACTCCACCTGAAGTAGCCTAATCACATTCTATCATCCCAATTGATCCCATAAAAAACCTAGGCATGTTCCCTACTTAGAGCCTTACTCAACCCTCCATTAAAGTTGTATTTATAACTATAGTCATATAAAATGTAAAAATTGGTAACTTGAGCATGAATATTGAT
>JARHVA010011808.1:0-20523 GCA_037957365.1 Torreya grandis | reverse complement strand
AAGATCCTTCTTGACTAGCCATTTATGTTCATGATCTAATATCTACCTGAGTTAATTAAGCTTCATCAAAGGAACCAAGGCTCTGATACCAATTATTCAAACATAACTATCTACTGAGAGGGGGTGAATTAGTAGATTGATTAAAATTAGTCATTTTAGTCATTTTTAATTCAATTTAGAAAAGATATGTAGAGATCACACACAATCTCTCTCTCTCTCTCCTCTCTCTCTCTCTCTCTCTCTCTCTCTCTCTCTCTCTCTCTCTCTCTCTCTCTCTCTCTCTCTCTCTCTCTCCTCTCTCTCTCCTCTCTCTCTCTCTCTCTCTCTCTCTCTCTCTCTCTCTCTCTCTCTCTCTCTCTCTCTCACACACACACACACACACACACACACACACACACATGCATAACACTAGATGTACATGAAAAACCCAATATGGGAAAAAACACCATAAGAATAGTTGCTAGAATCTATTATTCTAATCCAACCTCACAATCAAGAACCTCAATATTTATAATTTTTAAGGGCACAAACCCTAAGGAGATACAATCCCTTGATTTAAGAGAACCTACTTTAATGAATCACCAACTCCCTAACTAGGAACCAACTCAACTCTTCTGATGGCACCTACCAATCAGATCTATTATGGAGATATAACTCTTGATTACAAGATTAATTCAAAATAAATCTAGTTATTTATTATACACATATTCTATAATTTCTCATATACTGATCTACGTCTTTCTTCCTTTCTTTCTCTCTCCCACTCAATTCAACTTTTCATATTCAACTTCTTTCAACACATAGTGAATTTTTTAGATGATGTATATATGCATTGGATTTAGGTCTCATATCACTCTATGTTCACACATGGTCATTGATACATCATGCTCTTGAAAGTTCCCACTTATTAAATTCATGTACCACAACCATAATTCTCTATCTTTTACTATATTTAGCATATATAAGGATCTATTTTTGATAAACATGCCACATTACATAATTTAGATTGATCATAGTGATCTATATCATTCTCTATATTATATAATTCATCTTTATTATATGTTTTATCATTTGACCATTGAGATGAAAATATATTTAAATATTGACCACTGATCTTAAGTTTCATGCCATGATCCAATGATCCTCATTCAAATATCTCAACTTTAAAATGCATCCATTGATCAAACTCTAATAGTCTCATGTCCTCTTTTATATCTTTACAATATTTAAAAATTTAATTCTTTAACTTTAAAGTACATCCATTGATCAAACTCTAATAGGAGCACACACTCCATTAGATCTTTATGAGCTTCTAAACTTTAATGTTTCAATATTTAAATTGGATCCATTGATATTTTTATTTGAGCTCCCACGTTTCATTATATTGTTAAAAGAAGCATGAACTTTACCTCTATCTATCATTAAACATCAAAAACTTTAACCTCTTTGACTCCTCTTACTCCATTTATCTTCATTACATGATCACGTGTTTACTGTTAGATCATCTATTAGACTAATATGCTTATCAATTCTCTATCTAATAATATCTCATGAATTTGATACTTGGTGCCCTCACATACCTATACACATTATTGTAAGTGCCTACATTTATGACACTTGGAACTCTCACATGCCTTTTGCACATTATTAGTCCTCGCACTTGTGACACTTGTCACTAGTACGTGCCTTCTAATCACTTTACTATTAGTCCCCATACTTGTGACACTTGGAACTAATGCATTCCTTTTGCACATTATCAATCCTTATGCTTGTGACACTTGGAGATAGTGTGTTCACTCTCAAGTACCTTTGACATATTGAATTTACTACACATCATTACATCTTCATCATATGATTTAGCACTAGCCATTGATCAATCTTGGGCAAATCTTAAGTCAAGGACTTGGGAAATATTAAAGGATTTGATCACCACTCCAAGCTGATAATTTTTAGGTCAAAGGGGATAAATTTATAATAATGAGAAAGGCTTATGCTATAACTTAAGTGATCAATTCCTACCTGTATCTAGTCAACATGAAAATAAAATAGCCTATGAACACCATCACCAAAAAACATAGGGTTTTACTGAGAAACTCTAGTAATGGTTGAGAGTTAAAATAAATCATTATTGAGCTCATTTTTATTCATTTAAACCTGTAGACCATATATATCAGATGCACTTGACAAACCCATAATGGATCTTCTATCAATTTCTCTACAAATGTCAAGAAATGGTCTCTATAAAAACATGACAACATTATATGATAATATTATAACTTATACTATGCAATTGTAAAACATGGTCTTCTCTCAATCAAACATGTCTAATCCTATAAAATATATGACATCCATAATGATAGCAATATCCCTTTTGAAATTAAATTATAATCATATTTCCAACAATAAATAGATCCATAGAGATACATAATAACTGGCAATGAAAGTCTTACAAGATCCTAAATGCACTCAAAACTCTTAAACAACCACCTACATCCAATTGAAAAAATTTGCCTTGGATAGTGGATGATAGTGAAATATAGAGTTTCAAGGCATTTAATAAGGTACATAGTTAGTCAATAGTATAAAAAAATTTAGAGATTTAGTGTTGTAAGTGGGATTCTTAAAATACAAAGACTGCAAGCCTTCCCAAATGAACACATAGGTAGTTAATCACTTGTAGGTCTAATTAAATAACTCAAGGTCTCTCAAGATAGTGGTGTGTGAGTCAGTGGGAGTTATAAAGGATATTAATGTTATCAATTTATCAATATCAAAGGAGTCTTAATCAAGGAATAGAATAAATTACCATATAGGGTCATTGAAACAATGCATATTTAGCTAGTCATATATCTATAACACAATCTTGCCTTGCTAAGAAAATTTTATTATTTGAAAGATCTTGAAGTCTATGGACATATGAGGAAGAATTGAAACATCTAAAAATAGTTTCATAGTGACTATATAGCCTCGCAAATCTCTATAACTCACCTAAAGATAAATAAACACTAGAAAGACTCTGCCTCCCCAACCAATACAAGATACAAGACTACTCATTCTTGAGAAGTCTATGTTTGTTTGAAAAGGTTTAAGGATATTCAAGAGATATAAGAGATAGAAAGGTAGTTAAGCATGATTATAATGTGATGATATTATTCTAGTACACCGTCTGACTCAATAAATAATAAGACAACACCTTAGAAGACCTTATTTAGTCAAGTATAGTCCTAATTGCATACACAAACCTATTGGACAATCACTTGTGAAATGAGGCCATTTGGTGTTGGGATGAAATTTAGATACCCTAAGGATATGGTGAGGGGTCTATAAAAACATTTCATGAGAGTTGAGACCCTTGATAGTGAGAGAAAGAGGTAAGTACATGCAGTTAGGGTATGATAGGAAGATTGGATTAGGAACCCTAAGCTTGAGATAATGACATTATAGGGGACCTAATACAAGGAATATGGAAAGATAACCATTATAATATGTTATTATTAATTTCATAGACTTCATTGAGGTGTTTTTATATCAAAACAAACTCAAATGTGCTCTTATAGACCTCAATTCACTCTCAACCCTCAGAGAATTCTCACTACCAACTTGAGAGGCTATATTTTATTGTTAAATATATAATAGAGGATTTTTATGGGACCTTGGTCTCCTATTTTAATTTATCCACCTTGGTGTACTTCCATTTTGTGGAATTGGTTGGTTGATTTGCTACCCAGGCTTTATGAATCATCCTTAAGAACTCAAAGGAATTTTAGGCCACCTAGCAGATGTATAAGGACTCGATGAGAGAGAAATGAACTTATATGCCTCCATATGGATTATAAAAACTTCAAAATTAACTAAAACATGTTCAATACTCCCCTGATCATCACACCATGCCATTGGATTATACTTGAATATATAGAACTATGTAGAATAGACCCTAAAAGAATATTTTATGCTACTTGATAGGTCTGTACAAGTTATTAGAGACTAAAATTTTACATGGATAATTATGAAGAGGTAATATAAGTTAATCACATGCTTATTTATGATTTTTCATGTGTGGTAATCTTGTAGAGTCATTTTTTAGCCTCTTTGTAGGGATGCCTAATTGAGGCCTAGTTAGGAGAGAGAAGTAACATAAAAGTACACTTGCACTCACTTTCTACTCCTAAAATTAAATATGGAGATATAAGGCCATACTGGGTACTAGAATATGACCTTATATTCTTAGTACCATCTATACAAATCTCAACACAAGGAGGTTTGTATGATTTTAGAGCTACAAAGAATAAGACCAAATTAGGATTTTAGTAGAGAAACAATTCTTAGGGATAATTTGAGACCTCAAAATTGATTATTTTAGGTATTATACGAGTTTAATTGGTCATCAATGAAGATAGGATGACTAAAGAAGAAGAATTCAAGTTCTGACACTTGTGTGTAAAGTTGGCCTAAAGAGATTAAGAGTCCTCTAGACACCTAGCAAGAAATAGAAGTGATGTGTCAAAAAAACTTGATGGAATCATATTATAGGTGTCAATTTCAAAGAAAAAATTTAAGATAACCATATATAACCATCAATAAGCACACTTGTCACTCAATAATTCAGGGCATTGGGCAGTTTTCAAGAAGCTAGTCAAGGTGTCAAGCAAGCTTTCTAATGCCTACACCACATGGAGGGTTAGACCATATTCATAGGTGAGACACATCGACTCAAAATTCTATTTGGACTATCTCATAACCCCATTTATTTTATTAACTCATACTTATCAATCTTCTTTTACTACACCCTTCTCTCTCTCTTTCCACACTTCTCTATATAGCAACCACTTTTGGCTTTATAAGAATCCTCCACATTATTATGGTGATTCCATACTCATTTTTATCCTTTTATAAATAAATAAAAATATATTATACATTTTCCATGGACTTCTTCAATGTGTATGTTAGACTAGTTGATCTTGCTAAGTGATAATTTACTTCCTTAGCATGATGCCCTTGTTATCATTCATATTCAATTTTGAAAGTCTTTTTTAGGTCTCTTGAAGTGTTCTAATGAAGTGTGTATGAGTTTAGTTAGTTTTATCTTCACTAATATAATTTTCATGACCTCTTGTTTAACCCTCCTAGCTTAATCTTGCTTTAAAAACCTCCATGAAAAATACTAATGCAAGAGGAAAATTTGGATTAGTGTCATGTGCAGGCTAGGCTCTCGTTTAAAGTGTAACTATAATTGGTTGGCATTGATCAATTTACAATTGTTGCATCAACTCATTAGGAAAGTTTTATTTCATGTTTTCTCTCTCCATTTTCATTCAAATAATTTATTATCATAGGTGATGAGAAATCAAGACAAATCTATGGAGTTATCCCTTCAATTTAGAGGTTTACCCCTATTGTAGGAAAACCATAGGCCTAAGGGTAATCCCATGTTCCACTCAATTTTGAGTAGGCTTGAAATACCCCTCTAAGGGTGAAAAATTGAGTGAAAATAGGAGATTCTCTGAGATCTAAAATATCACATTCAATAATGAGAAACCAAGCACCCATTGGTTTATTGAAGACCAGATCTCAAAACATAATTTTATCATTTTAGGCCTATATAAGCCTAGGCACTTGCCTTTCTCTCAAGCCTACACCCTATTTAAGCTTATTATTTTAGTGTTCCTCATTTAACCCAGTTGATATCCAATTGTTCTATGAATAATTTAAGGTTTTTAAGACTTTTTTGAAAACCTTTTTTTAGTGAAAAAATGCATAGATCTTGTCATTTACCTCTTAAACCATCTCCCTCCTTCCTATAGACTTACATAGTCAAAATGAACCTATGACTATATTCCTCTCTTATAAAATTGATCATGCATGATCATGGAGGATTTTATAAGTTTTATTTAGGTTTATAATGAATATAAACATCTCAATAGTGCATTGTAAATTTGGCCATTAGTCACATAACTGCATTTATTTCTTCAACACTTAAAACTTGTGCTCAAAAACGCTAGGTTAAATGACATTCAAACATATAAATTTCATCCAAGATGATTTTTGAGGATTTTATACCTATTTAATTTTTTATAAGTGTGAAACATACCACATTTTAGGTTCCTAAAACCACATTTCATGTGGGTTAGTCCTTAATCACAAAAAATTACTTGTATGCAGGCTTGTCTTCTCTCTCTTGATGATTGCCTATTTAAATCAATACTAAAAAATGACTTGGAGAATGGATGGGGGATTATATAAGAATATAATGGGTGTGGGATACTAGTAAAAATGTGTTCCATATTCTTTGTATTTCATTCTAACCCAAAAACCCTTCAAACAATGTCAAATAAACTCAACACTTGCACTCTTAAAACCCTAAAACTTGTACATTCAAGTTTGACTAATACATGTATTAGTTAATTTATTGAATATGGTTTAATAATTATTTTTAATCTTTTTAATATCTCACAAAATTTCCATTTACATCCATGAAATATCAAATGCACTCAAATAAAGGAAACATGTGCCTATGGGGTTTTGGAGGGTTTTAAGAGTAATTTAAATTCTTAAGGATGATTCATAAAGTTGAGGCCTTAAATATATAAAATATTGACATGGATTTAAATGGAATAATTTCCATTAAATTCACCTAATATCATTTATTCCAATATTCTCTCCTCCATGAAATAATGCAAACCCATTTCACCTTTTTTGCTTGCATGTAGCCCGATGAGGAAATGAAATAGGTTTTTGTCCTTATAGTGCTTGAAACTAATTATTAAGAATGTATTTGAGTCTCATGAGACTATATAAATCCTTTGAGGGTATTATAAGTTTATTTTCAGTGGAAACCTTTTGCAATGAGACATCTGCATGCCCTTTTCATTCAAGAAAACTCCTTATCTTGCCTTTTTACCCTATTGGATTTGTGAACCAAGTGGCTATGGAGTTTTTATTGGAATATATGGTGGTAGAGTAATGTAAAATATAACATTCCACTTTTTTTTCCCTTATAATTTATTTATTATGCTCTTATTTAGACAATGGAAAGATGAGTGAATAGTTCAAAAGTGTTCCAATGTTAGAAAAGAAGTTTCATAATACATTAGACAAGATGTATGGGTAAGGTAAATGTATCTTAGAAATCAAAAAGTTCCAAATGACTAAAAATACCCTTTTTAATATTTAAACATAACATTATACTTTCATACATGATGATCTCTTAAGGAGTTATGCCACAACTTTACCACATTCAATATAAGACAAAATAAAAAAAACCTTAAATTTTCCAAAAATACCTCAATTTATTCAAAGTGCTTGAAATTGAAATGTTGCCAACTTACTCAATTTGATCCTTTGCCCTCTTTCTCATCTTGTAACACATTATCTTCTTGGATGGTCATCATCTTATTGTCTTCACCATGGGTCAAGTTTTACCTTAAATTTCACAAACAAACCTTAACATTTCCAATGATACCTTAATTTATGATAAACACCTCACAAATGACCAAGACATGGATATTGGTCAATCAAATTATATTCATGTCTTAACACTCTAATTAGACCCTACATATGACCTTCAAACAACCTAAGACATCATTTCAAGACATCACCATAGGACAAGTTATGACATCAAAATATGACCCTTCACAAGGCTATCAACAAAGTTAAATAAGATTTAATAGCAAGTTTTAAAATTTAATGACCCATGGTAGCCCATTTGGCTAATAATACCCACATATATCTCTCCATGATCCTTACATTGACATTTTATTTTCCCCATCACAACCTTGTGTCCTATAATACTACATTTTTATATATAAATCCTTGTCTTACATGTACTTAGATACATGATTGGTTTTCACACATAATACATATTTGTCTATATATTATTATCTTAGGCATTTTATCCACATTGTGGTTTTTAATTTCCATCATCCTCATTAAAGATGCTTCCATCTTTGGAATTTCCTACACAATTATCTACATTACATGATTCTCACATGGACATTGGTCCATATTTCCTTCTATAACTACTATGGAGCATATTATTTCCCATAAATATCATTATTATGATAAATAATACATCACAGATATTTATTTCTACATGAATACATATTTCTATGATATTGGTACTCACTCAAGTAGTGTATTTTGCATTGAACCTTGCATGATGATATTTTCCATACACCATATGACATTTATAATTATTAAATTTGAACATTAGTAATTAAGATATAAATGACACTTATCTATATTTATATTAAATTTGGTGTATAACTAATTTCATACATTTAACCTACTATGTGACTTTACATGTAACATTTTACAATGGTCACATGTGTTTTATACAATTTTGCAATGGTGTCAACAATTTATAATTTTATTATTTCATTCTTTTATCTCTATTATTTTGATATTAGTGATTTAAATCACATATTATTCAATAAATATCCTCAAAATATTGGTATATATCAAGGAAATTTCAAAAATTATTAAAAAAAAATATTTGAGTAAAAAGTATGGAGCAAAATTTTACCATAGCAGTTTTCAAAGTACTTTCCTCCTAAGATATAATTAGGGATTATAGTTATTTAGTTTTCATTATTTTTAAAGTTTATAATTAATATTTTAGGCTCTCTAAATATAAAATTTATCTACTTAACCAATAAATGAATTAGCTTCCTCTAATATCCTAGAGAAGTGTTGGTTATATTTCAACACTTGTCAAATTTTTAAACCAAAATAAGTGTCGTTGTAACATTTTGAGAAAATAAAAACTAGTTGTAGTATTTAAAATACTTCATTTTCAAACTCAAATTTAAATTTAAAATTTACAAATATTTACAATTAGAATGAAATGGCACTATTTTTTTTTTGTTAATTGGCCATTACCGGCAAGTATCGTAAAGCTTGAAAAGTGACAAAAGGTTAGGATAGATTCATGGCATGAAAGCTTCCTTCTCATTTAATTATGGTGAGTCAAAGTAAATAATTTAATTGTGTAATAATTTTATGCATACATGCAAAACTCAAATATGAACATCAAGGTATTGACATTATGTAGAAACTCAATTTTGGGCAAGCCTTATTATTATAATGTTTTTAGCACTTTATTTTACATATAGGTCATTATCTTAAATTATGGACTTATAGGTGATTTTTTATCTTTAATTTTATCCTTTTTACAATCTCATGGTTGTATTATCTTATGTTTTTAGTTTTGTCAAAAAAAATTGTGCTCATGAGCCTATTTTTTCTCATCTCTTTTTGTAAGTGTTCATTTATTTCTCTAGGAAAGGAATAACGGTCTATAGATCCTACCTTAAGTGGGATTGGTGGGCCCTTCAATATTTATTTATACATTTTTTATACCCTTATACCTATGGTAATATCTTGTTAGTCTTTAGATTAATACTTTTACCACCCTTTTTTATTATCATCTTTTGTATGCCAATAGATATTTAATTCAAACCATGAGAATCTTATATATAAAAATCATCTATGATAATTTTATTCATCTCCCATCCGTATAAGAAGTATAAATAAAGTATCTAAAAGACTTGTTTTTATGTTTCCTTACAAGTTTGCAATCTATTTTTTCATTTTCAAGTCTAGACACTTTACATTAATTTATCATTGCTCAAAGATGTGCATCTTGTACTAAAATTAAACTAGGATAATGTGAATATAGTTGTAGATCACACTTAAGGAGAGAATATAGAGCTTATTCTCTAAAAATATATATTCATATTGTATATGAACTACAAGGGGTATGAGTTTGGCATGCAAGATATGTAGTTAAAATCCCACCTTGGTAGAAACCTAACCCAACTACTTCTTCCCTTCTCTTTCTCTAGCATCTTTTGTCAAGCTCAATCAAAGGCATTGAAGGATATAATCAAGTAGCTATATCCACCAAATTATCAAAGTTCATGTATAATAAGGTACAAAATCCAATTTTGAATATGTACAAATGAATTTAGAATTCTTAAAATAGAGTATAACATGATCACCATAATGAGAAAGGTATGGAAGTCAAACTAGTTACCAATTATCTCACCTAGAAGATGAAACACAAACTAAAATCTTATCCCTACATTATCAAAGAATAATATTTGTAGATACAAACCTACACATGCCAAATCCCCAATAAAAAATCTAGAAATATCTATGTGTTTCCTATTCTACTATTTTTACTTTCATATTATCCACCACTTGTTTCAAATTTTATATTTTCTAGTTATACACATTTTTTGTTGTTAAGGAAGATCTAAAAGTATAGTCTTACATTGTTAAATAATATATCTCCTTAGTGCATTAGTTATTTTATGGTATTACATCATTTCCAAAAATTCAGCAAATCATTATTACATAATTCCAACCAAGAAACCAATCAAAGGGTAATATACTATTTATTAAATATTCATAAAAATGAAAAGGTCATATCCAAAAACTTCCATAACAAAATAGCACTTCAAAACTCCTTATAAAGCACACTAAATTTCTATTTTTCTAACTTAGGGTGTCAATTATGTCTCTAAAAAAAAAATTGATTTAAAAATAACTATAGGAATTAGAGATATCCATTTCTAGGGTATATAAGAGGTGAAGATTCAATGCACTTACTTTCCATTGGCATTTCATTTTTTGTACTGATAACATAAATTGGCTAAATATGTAGACACTTGTGTAAACCATTAAGGGTGCTACACTCAATTCATCAATAATAACATTATATTCACACTTATTATTAGTGGTATCACATCCAAAACTTGTATCATCAAAGGCAATTGCCTACCCTTCATGATAAATAATCAAAGCATAAGAAACCACGTCAAGGTTAGGATTGGGAAATCATGCTCCATTGATGTATACATCCAAAAAAATTATTATCTCTTTTTATGAATCAAATAAAGAATCAATGTATATATGAACACTTGAGAAATGGTAAACAAAACAAATTAAAAATGAGCTATTATCAATTAGACAACCATAAATCATATAATTTGAAAATAAAAACATCATGTATCCACATCCAAAACATTATTTAACCTATGTAGACTATATCTTCATACCCCAAAATATATTTTTATAATTTGACATCAATAAACCCAAACTAAACATCTTTAATGGACCTCAAATACCATTTGAAATTATCAAGCATAGGTTAGAGTTAAAATTCATTACTAGTCAGTGAAATTTTATTTACATTTCAAAAACTTTTTCCATCCAAATTCAATAACAAAATGGTAATGTTCAAAATCATATAAAAGGAAAAAAATCTCAAATTAAAATAAAAAATAATAAACTTGACAAAAATAAGACAAGTGAATATTCTCTACTTTTTCATTATGTGATATATAAAGTTTATAAGTATATCTATGCTTATTCACAATAACACTCATATTTTTGGGAAAATTTACATCATAGTGTTATAAATTATAGGGATTAAATGAGGATCCAATATAATATTATTTTCTAACACAAATATTCAAAACATATAAAATATGAAACAAAATCAAGAAATCAATCCACCAACAACTAGTGGATATAAGGTAGAAGTTAACCCACAACGTTCTTGGTGTCATTGTACATGACAATTTAATGGATTGTGTTTTTTCCTGTGTAAAAATATTATATGGTCCATACCACCCTTGCAAATACCAATTGAATCAAATACATCTGGCACATATGGGGGAAGGGGGTGGCATTACTATCTTGTGATCAGAAGGGAGCAAGTTATATTTATGAGCAAAAGGCTTCAACCCTCTAAAATAGACATTAGGTATTCTTATTTTTTTCAATAATATTTCATTTAAAGTTAATGGAAATGAGTATAGTGCATGGCATATAAGCATAAACTTTGGTCACCATATCATATCATTTTATAATTAATCTCATTAATAATATAAAATGAATAACAATGACATAATAAAAAACAACAAGAAGTTCAATAGTATATTCATAATTAAATCACAACATTAACAACCACAACATTAGGAAAATGATAGAATGTTTCATGAGGTAACTAATAGACCTTAAATGAAAAGTCAATTATTTACATTAGGATAATGATAGGATGGTTAAAATCAATTTTGCTAAGGATGTAAACCCATAAGTGCAAAGTCTCCAAGCTAGGGTTGAAATACTTGAAAATGAAAATGGTAAGCTTAAAAACAATATAAGATTCTTGGTGAATTTTAGTAAGGCTGATATGAATGAGGGGATTACAAATGTTGAGAATTTTAGAGCCCACATGGGAGATCTATTTGACACTAATACCCCTATCAAAGGTAAAGGCAAACAGGTTTAGTGCAATAGATACCATAAATATATCGATAAAGAAGATATGTTATTAAAAATTGATTCAAAACTCAAAAGAATGAAAATTTTCTAGGAAGACATCTCTAGAAATCTTAACATGGAGTAGGATTTTTCTTTTCCTTCTATTATTTTTTTTTTTGTGATTTTTGGTGCTTTTTTTGGTTTCTTCTTTGTTGTTTTTGGGTCATGTTCTAGTTGTCTCTGGCCCTATTTTATTTTTGTTTCTCTTGTAGATTTTCATAGTCTATTGGTTCCCTTTAAGAATAATAAATTCTAATAATAATAGGTTTTCTAAATAACATAATTTTTGAAAACCACCACTAATTATTTACATCCATGTGTATCTTCCTCATAACTACAATCCTTTTAACAAAATCACTTTTGGGGCATCCTTTAACACATTCACTTTTCAAGCTCCTACCTACATTATTATCTACTTAAATCAATGGTAAGGAACACCTAGAAAATGATATGGAGGGGGATATAATCTAAAAAAAATAAACATGGAAGCACAATTACAAATAAACAAAAAAAAAATTACTTTTAAATAACACTAAAACATATAAAGGTATCTAACATTCATTTTCTTCTTTCCACACACTCTACATCATGTGAAAAGAAAGCATTGGGAAGTGTTGTGCATCCACTACCATTTTTTTTAGGACTCAATTCATATCCCATCTTATAAAAAATATATAAGTATATTATTTTGATTCCTTGCAATCCCTTTACTAAAAGTGTCAAAATTTTGAACGATCTCCACTTATTTTGTTCTTACCTTTCCCCACATTTTTTTAGTTCATGAGTCCTTATAGTGGAAAAAGCGATAAATTAATAAAATGTAATCAATATAATAATTTTAAGAGAATAAGAATGATTTTTAAGGAAAATATTTATGTACCAAGATAAGAATGACTTGGTTAGGTTTAGATGGGATAACTAATGAGGGGATACTAGTTATTTGATAATGCCTTCATTAAGTATTATTGGGAGTCATGTCCTTTTCATGCATACACATCATTAAACTATTAGATTATTAAAATATCATAAATAATCAGTATAATTTTATTGTTTAAATTATATTTAAATTAATTTATACATTTTTAAATTATGCTAGCTTCATGCTGACCAAATAACGAACGTGGACTTGAATTCTTACAAGAAAATACTCAATAATGATAAAGAAGAAAATTCATAATTATAAGCTTAAATTAATCATGAGTTTAAATTAATGATAAGTATTTTCTATAAAAATAATTACTTATGATGTGTAAATCGTTGAAACATTTAATAGTTTTTTTTTGGATTTACTTTATTAGTACATTTCATTTCTTAAAAAGGAAGTCTTATTTAACTTGAAAACTCTAAAAAGGAAGACAAAGTCTAACACATTAATACATATTGTAAGCATGATCAAAAAATAACATGGGGATCAATATCAAACATGATACTCATAAACCTTATAGATTATCTCATTAAAAATTCTTAAAACAAGGATGTCATGGTTGGAGATAGGGCAAAGTTCATTGCATAGTTAGTTGAAGAAAGAACTCCATAAAAATGAAAAATAAATGATATGTGAAGATATTATATTTAAACCATTAAATGGATCCTAATTTTTCATCACTTATTAATTATTTTTTCATAAACCTTAAAATATTTTTGATATAATTCATTCATCAAAGCATTTTCCCATTGTTCCATAAACCTTACAATGCACCTACTAAATTAGTTTAGAAAATATGCACATGACATCTTAACCCCCCATAAATGGTCAATTTTGCCTTGTTTTGAATGTAATAATTTTTGGGCACCACATACCCAGTGTACATAGCCACTAATCATCACTAATACCACTATCTATCATCATTTTATAATCACATCATGTGTATATCCTTTTTCATATTCTTAGTCAATATTATTGTCATATTATCTTATGTGATTATGGGTTATTGTGTGATTACCTTATGTGATTGTGTGTCTATTTTTACATATGTTTGATTGGTCATTATCATGTACATATCCATCATGTTGTCTTGTTTAATTAATGAGTTTTTTCTAGAAATTTGTATACTTTTCAGGAACAAGGATGTTATGGCTGGCCCCCAAATATTTTTGTGGGAAAGGCCACTTTAAATGGAGTTCCCCATGCACCTATTTGGCATGTATTTGGATTATTATTTCTATGACACATGACCAAATGGTGAAACATTAAAAATTATTACAAACATTTTAAATGGCTTCCATAATCACCACCCATCCTATTTCCCCTAACTCTATTAGTTGACCTATCACATTTATTTCCATCCCATCTAACCAATCACAATCCCCTATAATACCTAATTATCTCCTACCCCATCGTTATCCTACCTCCATGGTGCAAGAGGATTCTTACCAAAACTTATCTTGTGAAACATAATGAATCAAATGGGGATTAATATTTCACACATTCATTCACATTTTACCATCTCATTACCTAATATAACTTAATATCCACATCATCCTCACATCATATGCATGTATCACACATATAAATCATCACATATATATAACATTCATATAAAAGATTATATATATATATATATATATATATATATATATATAATTCATAATCATGTATCATCATTTGAATCATAGACATCATGAATAAATCTAACGTAATCATGCATACATCCATCATAAATCCATCAACACATCTTATGTAGAATAAAATTATACAAGCCCATCACATCACAACTAACATCACATCTAACATCATAAATCATCATACATCCCATAACATAAATAAACCCATCATGTAAACACTAAATCATGTATCTATAATATCATTGCATAACAAGATCAATATAACACATCACATCATGAATCTCATCTAATCTCATCACATCATATAATCACATAACATGTCCATCAATCTCAATATAAAAACATCATCATCTAAGCATAAAAATACACAACATATCATATCATCTAATAACTCATTGCGCATATATAAATGATATACATAGTCCATCTAGAGCCCATGTCAAAAAATAAGATATGATACATGGGCCCATGGGGTAACAATGACCTATAGTTAAAAAACCCTTATACAACTATAAAACTCATTTATCAAGGTTTTGGTCCTGGTGGACCTAATGATCATGGTGGTCCTCTAGCAAGATGATGTATAGAGTGTGAAGAACTGGCTCAAAATGAAGGATCCCACTACTTGTAGCCTCATACATTTTCCTATAGTACATTGGCTTATGAGTCAATTACATAATATTTTTAATCACCTCTACCATCCCATGCTCCCTCATTATTGAATCAACCTCATCCTTGGTCCTCTCATCCATCTACATTTCTCCTATCAAGTTATAGATCCATGCCTGCATCTATGTGATCCAGCCCTAAAAACCTATAATCTAGGCATCCATACATTAAATTTAGCTTTATAAGGTATAAATATATGCCTATGATATGGTGAGTTGTGCATCTATCCCTATCACCTATCTCTAAGCTTGTGTCAGCTCCCCATCTCTCTATGATATCTAGGACTATAACATTGTGACCTTCCCCTACAATCTGACCACTTGTGTTTGTGCCTAGGCTAGTTACTCATCCCTCTGCACTATCATATCTTGTAGTTGGTCCTATAACCCATCTTGCTCTAAAGTAAGCCCTCAAATCTATGATAATAATTCATAAATCTCAATCTATAATTGGGCTATCAAAGCTCACTCACTCTCTGACAATGACTGTTATGAAAGGCCTGCACCATCTCCACCACCACTACCCCTAGCCTAAGTATCAATCTAAACCTATGGCTACATCTGGGGTCTAACATGTACCTATGGCCTACTACCTCTCACCTATCTTGTTGCTATTTTCTACCCTCTATCACCCCCATCCACATCTATACCATCCAAATCCCCCTATCCATCCCTGCCATCTTATGCAGGTGCCTAACTCATACACCTCTATAATCTAGCATGAGCTTGTATCACTCTCTTGACCACTCCTCATCATACTAAAACTCTAGGATGAGTCAAACTCACTAGAATTAGAGGTCTCCACCATGATGTGTATGTGGTAGTAGCACCTAGATTAGGTATCAGTGTTTGGAAGTCCTAGGGCATAGGGGTAATGCCCTCATAATCTATACGAGCCTCAACCTTATCTATTGGACTCCCCCACTAAGGCATCTCTTGATCACTCTAAGAAAATATATTCTCCTCTATGGCACATCGTATATGAATCCAAACTGATGTTGCACCTAATTTAGTCTATATCTCTCTATCATTAGCTCCCTTTACCCTATCAAATAACACTCAATCAATATGTATTGAGTAGCCACTACCTCATCATCCTAGCCAAACTACAGACCTATGTATGGAATCTAGGTGATATGATTTAGATGAAAGATATAAAATTCATCTCAATAAAACTTAATATCTCCAACATGGCCTCATTGTACACCTAGTAGAATATACCAACAAATACCATAGGATGGTGAGGCTACCTTGCTACAAGAGTCCCCAATGGAGACTACATAGAAATGTGCTCCAAAATATAGATTGGTACAATCATTAATAGTCCCAAGCTATTTTCCCCTCTATAATCACCTAGGTATAACTCTTTATACAAATACTACAACATAATAGGTCCTCAGGTAAAAACTTTGAAATCTTGGACCATATTAACAATAATATCTCCTAGGCCCAGATGGAACCTCTGATCACTCTTATCCAGCAAGAAAATACCAGTAACAAGAGAGATCACCACAAGGGTCAATCTAGCAATCATACCCTCAACCAAACAATGATCAATGTTGACACGCTTGTCATGTACACCCACCTATAATCCCCTAACCAATTTTTTGTAGTGTCAAGACTAGATTATGGTACCTTTAATATATTTAGTCTCCTTGCATTGATAGATGGAAGATCCTATAGGAATCCTTTAGGGTGACTATCATCTCACCCATGAAAAAATGGAATTTAATAGTCTCTGAATGCCATCACTCTACCAATGTAGTAATTAGGGCCCAATCGATCTAAATCATCATCATCATTACTACATCACGTAACCCCACCAGCTCCAACACTCTAAAATCAACCTTTATTAATATATGCATCTCATGTAGTACTATAATCCATCAAGATCATGATTCCATCACTTCTAAGTCCCCCTATACTAGTCATAATCAACCTATCACTCCATATATCACTAACCACTTATCCTATCTACCACACATTACCTAAACTACCCATCTATCTTACTTACATTCACAAAACCTCATTGTACCCTATCCCAACCAATCCCTAATCCTCTTTACACCTATGCCATCTTCCCATTTCCTACCCCAATTAACCATACCCAATAATCCTAATCCACCTAAAGAATCCCCCTCACTATAACCTCACTAATCTCATCCCCTAGCCTAATCCCTATCCCAATAACATTATTTAACTATCCTAACTATCTAACACCTCCCCAATCATATTTACATCCTATACACACCCAACACTCACTTATACTAGATTCCCATTCATTCCTACCCAATAATCTTAATTACCCCTAACTATTCCCTAATTTTAATCATCCTTAACCCATTAACCCTTCTTCCCACTTACTTTACTATCTAACAACCCTTCTCACCCCCTTCATTATCTACCCTTGCTATTTGTTAAATATATCCTATACACCTCTAATCCAAAATCCCCTCCCCCTTTCATTACAATTACTCATACTAACTAAATGAACCCCCTAGCCCCTACCCCATTAACATTAATTTAACTAACCTACAAACTTCACCTATCACCTAATATATCTAATTAACCCCACATTATGTAACACATTCCCTAAATCCTAATTATCTAACTAACTCTCATAATCATTCAACCCATTCAACTAACTAACCCAACTAACTATATCCCTTATCCTCTAACCTACCCATTTTCACCAACTCTAATAAAATCATGATTCACAACCATGCCCCTTATAATGCCTTGATAAAAATGTTAATTGTGGAATGTGGTTTTTTACAACCCATAGGGTACAAAACTATAGTTCCCTAAAATGTAGCATTTTAAAATCATGATTCTATACTCGCAGTATTTCAAAACCACAAGTTCAAACTCACAATATTTCAAAATCTCTTATTCCCCCATAATGTCACAAGTCAAGATGATAATGGTGTGCCTGAGAGAATCATCGATAATCATAGTATTATTTTGGTGACTTGGCTGGAAATATTTTCTACCAAAATCTATGAAAAAACATAAAAAACTAACTATAACATTCACAAAATCACTAGCTATGGATTCTTTACTCACCCAAAGTCTAGCATCAGTAGGTCTTTAGTGCTCTCAAACTCTCTCACCATGATGGGAAGCTTAGGGAAGTTGGTCCATGGTTTTGACTCAAAGCTCAATCTCACAAAAGATAAAAAGCACAAATGACCTGATTTTGACTCTTTTATCCTACCTGACCCCCCACCCCATCCATTACCCCCCCTCCATACCCTATAACAACCTTTTACTAACAAATCCTACCAAGTTGTTCTATTATCCTAAAAATTTCATCTATAAATATCTTTCTCATCATCATGGGAATGAATTTTCCATCTCACCATGATCTACCCTTCATCTCCCATGAGAACAACATCAGCTCAAGGATAGCTCATCCACCATTCATCACTCATCACCATCCAGTCCCTGGGCTAGTCATTTGGAAATAACATGACATTTTTACACCCCAAATCTTATGAAAATTATATCCTTATCATCAATCAACAACTTTTATCCCCTCTATCACTTTTTTAGCCTTCACTGGCATGTGTCATTACTACAAGATTTATCACCATCTTGAACCCATCCCATTAAATCAATTTCATCCTATCAATTGAATCATTTTTATAGGCATTGGTCATTTATCTAGAACCCATCACCACTGAGCTACTTTATCCCCTTGCTACTTGGGCATATTCAATTATAGCAATGTCTTGGGGCATCCCACCCTATTTTCTAATTCTAGTTTTATCCCACCCCAAGATTTTTGTTTGAGTGATCATTCGAGTTAGTTTTCCTCTCTTTCTCCCTCGAGGGAGCATCATATCCTACTAATGTCTCACACCATATAACATTATGGTTATTCTTTGAAAGACCATTATTCCTTCCACCTTGATCCACTCACAATTCCCTTTCAAAGAGGGGTAAAATGTATGCACTAAAATATGCCCACACTACTAATTATAGTAATTTCACTAATTTAGCCCTATAACGACATTTCCTAGCTAATTTAACTAATATCCCATTATCCCACATCCCATTCCTATATCCTAAAAATGTTACCCCCATCCTAAAACAAATTAATCAATTCATTAACCACCTAACAAAACCTATTTATCCATTGACCTACTCCCTAGGCCACTAGCCAATTTAAAAATATAAAATAATATACCTACCCAATTACTGCTATATTTTAGCCTCTTCTAAACCCATAAACCATAATAGGAGATTTATAACATTGGAGGATTCTATAAATATCCTCCATTTTATCCCCCTTCCTCTAGAATTTTTTATTCTAGAAAACTCGATGGAATTAAAAATTCCATGGAAAATCCCTAGCTATTGATCTCAATAGCTCAAATTTGAATTTGAGCCATTGATTTCTCCCTCCATGCCTATATAACCAAGCTCACACCCTCATAAAAACTAACTATAAGTCTTGAATCCTAGTTTTTATCTTGTTTCCATCCTCTTCTTTACATCCATCCAAGGCCATAATCAAGCACACTCATCCATTGGAAGCCATTATCACCATCAATAAAATAATCCAATAATCTTCAAATTTTACACCAAATATCCATTAGACAATAATTAAGAGGAGCCATAAAGAGGTAAAGTGATGTTAAGAACATTCTTATTGTGTTGATTATCTCTTTTATCCCCTCCTATTTGTCTATTTAGATTTTAGGTTTTTATTACTGAAATTAGTAATAAGAGTTGAATCTAAAATTTGGGCTACAATCATATAATTAGATCCCGGGAGCAAAAAAATCTTAAGGGGAAGGGATAGGTTGTTATATTATGAGGTAATGGATTATGGAGCAACATAGGTGAATCCCATAAATTCATATCTTGGGATGTATTTTTCTCTAATCACAACACCTTATTTTTTAGAGATGCAATGATTTTCTCAAGGGAATGTGCAATAGGCGAGTTAGAT
>JARHVA010011807.1:17500-20534 GCA_037957365.1 Torreya grandis | reverse complement strand
CTTCTTGCTTGTAACCCTAAAATAAGGAAAACCTCCTTGTGTATAGTAAATTATAGAGTGTGTTAATAATATGAAATAATATTCAAGTACCTATTATGGCATTACATATCCATGCTTAATTTCATGCTTTGAGAGTGAGTGTAGATATCCATTTTTTCCCTTTTTCTCTCCTAACTAGGCCTTAATTAGGCCTCCCTGACAAGAGGGTAAAAAATTATTCCATAGGATCCCCAAATTTTACAAACCAAAAAAAAGTGTGTGATTCACTTATAAAATATATTCCCCTAACTTCATGACAAATTTGAATGTTTGACTCACTATAAGGACTTGTAAAATAGCAAAAAATAGTCATTCTAGCCCTATTTTATATAGTTCCATACATACTTGTACTAAATAATGGCATGGGGGTGATTATTATGGGATTATTTAAAATTTTATTATTTTTTTTAATATTTTATGATTCATATAAAGGTATAAATATTCATTTCTCTCCTATTGGGTCTTTATGGCTTTCCTAGGTAGCCTGAAAGTTACTTGGGTTCTTAATAATGATTCATAAAGCTAGACGCATGAATCTTAAAAAAAAATCAACAAAATGGAATTTATTTAGGTTATTAAACTTTAAATATGATCCCAAGGTTCCATTAAAATCATTTTGACCATACCAAGTAAAATAATGTGCCATCTTGGTTTACAACTAGGCATTTTGTGAGGTATGAGAGAGAATTTGGTTTGTAGGTGCATTTCCTAAGTTTGATTTTTGTCTCTAAAAACATCAATAAGTTATATAAAATCCATTTCAATATTTTATAATGGTTTTACAACAACCTTACTTTATCAAGTCTCTTTTCACCCTTATTAGCTGAGGCCTAGGGTTTGTGAAATAAGTTGACTATGTGACCCTAATTGCCTATTTTCACCTTTTTATACTTATGCCAGCGTTTAATATCTTCATTAAAAGGTTTTTTTTATAATATTTAACTATATTCTAAAGTTTCCAAGGTCTCATCTCACTCCAATAACTCTATTTCATCTCCTTAAGACTAACTATCTATACAAGCTTTGCTCATGCATCAGGTTTGTCAAAATTGAAGAGAGTTTGGTGTGTTTGTTTTCCATTTTTTGTTAGGGTTTGAGTTCATGAAATAATTTTATATTTTTATCTTCAGAATATTCTCAAGTATTCCATTTTCTCAAATCATTTCCACTTCACTACCTTTCATCAAGACCTAACTATTTATAGGCCTGTGTACATGACTGGGCTTGTGTAGGGATCGACAGGGTATGCCTATGTTTAAATTATTTATTAATTATGTATAAGATATAATGGGATTATTCATCATCATATATCCATAATAATAAAATACTTTACCTTTTTTCCCTCAATCATCATATAAACTTCAATATTTTTCAATCATACACACTCCTTCCTAGCAAGCTATGTGTACATTCAACCAATTAAAGGTTAAACAAGATTGATTGTGTTTTTTTCAATATTAAGTATAAGGCTTATCATTAAAAATTATATCACAATTAAATAATATTAAATCATATCAAGTATTTCACTCTCTCTCATACTTTATACTTATTCTTTTGAATGGAACTCCTCATGAGGCATTAAGTTTAACTATGTGTAGGTAACTAACCCTTATGACCCTTTACTTAGAATTTTTTTGATATAAATGGCTTGATAAATTCAATCTAATTTATATCCTTAAAAATATACATATAACACTAGTCTAGGTTTTGAGAGTTCCTAGTCACCCAAATGGACCTACAAGTGACTGTGTATATGTTAGGACTATGATCCTTATTTTGTTCCTTCTCTACTCTTTGCCTAGAAACTCTTTAACATTCATGAGCTCAATATCCTAATTTAATTTCTATACTTTGAAAACACACACATACACTATTTTTTCAATATTTTTAAGGACCTTGAGTTAATAAACAAGCCTACAACCTTGTGTATCTACCTGTGTGTTTCATTTTGAAAAGTTTGTAGTCCTAGTGTTCTAAGAGTCCTTCCCCATAATAATTGAAACTCTTCAGAACATATCATGTTTTTAATATATTAATACCTCATTCAAACTCTTGTTAACACATTACTTTATCTTAACCCATTGTCTCAAGACCAATTTCAATGTAGGTTATAGGTGGTGTTAGGGTAATTTGATTGGGTATATAGTATTGAAGTTTACCTTGACTTCTCAAGTCAGACTTCAAACCTTTTAAAGGATCTTGTTTTATGTTTTTTTTGCCTTCAAACTTTCTCAATTCCTTGAGGTTTCAAAACCTTATCAACTCCATTATTCAAAGCAAGCTTGAACATGATTATAGGTGATTATCCTACCATTTGACTACATCTGGTCTTGATTAGAGATTCTCAACTATGCCATGACTTCTTACAATTTTTAGACTCACTGAGGGTGTCCTTATAATTTCCTTAAATATCCATAGAACATATTTAATGTATTCCAAACCTATGTACTCACTATTTATAGTAAAAATTCTATAGGTGACCTTAGGTCTATTAGCTTGGTTTATCAAATTTCAATGTCCTTTAGATACTTGTGAAACTATTCATTATTCCATTCCATAAATTTTAAAACATCACATGTTACCATACCTGGGAAACCTCTATTGATACTAACAACATGAATCTCTTTGAAAGTGACAGACCTATAGGTTTGTAGAAGAGATTCTACAAACTTGTGTGTCTAGAGTCTTAAGAAGTGAAACATGGCTTTTAGGCTTAATGTCCATTATTTTCATTGAATAAACATATCAAACATGAAGTTACAAATTCAAACTCTTTTAAAAACATATTCAAACTCATCAAAATAACTGAATTGTAAACACCATCCATAAAAGATGAATGGAGTGGCCTTTTATGAACTTTATGGAGAACTTAGTTGATCAAGAAGCCATTATTGAAATATGGATGCAATATAAGATCATTTAAGAGTCACTTAGATTAATCCAACCACTTATAAATCTCATAAACACATAAAAACTGCTAGTCATCTCAAATAAT
>JARHVA010011807.1:0-15000 GCA_037957365.1 Torreya grandis | reverse complement strand
TCAACTACCCCCTATTCCCAAAATGGGGACCCTCCTTTCTTAATTTTTCAAAATACCTAAAAATCCAAACTTGCTAAAATAGATGATTACATAGAAAATTGATTTAATACTTCCTAGCAATTCCTGGTTAAAAATTCACCTTGTAATATAGGTTAATATTTGGAAGTATTTAAATTATTAAAAGTTTTCTTCAAGTTTCCATTTGAAATAATTAACCAGGAATGCTTCAAAATGTGTAGACATTTCTTCACTAAGGAGGTTATACCAGGTCTTCCAATCAACATGAGAGTCACAAACCTCACTTAATCTTATTAAACTAACCTTACACTTTATTTAAATAATTTACTTATGTAATTATGCTTTAGACTTGTTTAAATTTATTATGATGGGTGTTTTATGATTTTAGGAGTCTAACTTAACTTGTCACTTGGCATCACATGATGTCAAAGTTAAAGTTACAATTTTAGATGCCTTACAAGATGTCAAATTAAAAATTATGACCTAAATAGGATAGTTGTCCACATCACCAACCTTTGTAAAGCCTTAAATATTCATCATGCCCCACACAAGATACTTGGTGAAAATTTACACAACTTATAAACCATGTGGTGTTATCCTTATTGATCATGATAAAATTAGCCATTAGAATTCAAATCCATAGGATACATGTCATGATACTAGTTTCTGTAAGCAAGACTATTCAATCCAAGCTACCATGCATCTTAATACAATCCTAAAACCCATGAGATGCCACCATATGTCTCAAGCATGAACATATAAATTTGAATAGTCTTCCAAAGTGCCATGTGTTCCCTTTAGATTCATTTGAAATTGACACATGTTAACGCCGCATTGCATCCAATCCAAATCTCATGAGATATCTAAGAAGGACATATGGATGCATATAAGGCATATGATCAAGGCTTGGTGGTGTATAGTTATTAAAGGCCCCTTAATTAAGTGACAAGTAGCAAAAGAATGAAGAAAATGCCATGAGAATGACATGTGTCCCTTTTAGACCCATACAATGATGACACTTGTCATGCCCACATTACTTCTATCTAAGGATATACTAGAGCACCTTTGAAGGCCTACCAAAGTTATGTATGTCCCCAATGGACCTAAAATATGATGTCACATGTCATTCCCATAGAGTTACAACTTGAGATCAACAAAATTATCTCTGAGAGTGATCTGTGTCTCCACTTGAGACATATGATTAACACAAATTTGTAGACAACTATCCATAAGTCTTCTAAAGTCAACACCTATTGAATAAAATTCATGATTGCCTATAAGATAGCCACCTAGATAATAAAATTCCCCAATTGCCTTTGAGAGTGATACATGACACTCCTACAACCAACTAAAATTAGAGGGCCCAATTGAGAGCTTGTAAAAAATAGAAGGTTTCCATGTGGTAGGGTATGAATGAATCATCACATTAAGCTAAATCCTAAGAGCCTAAGATAAATTATAAGGTACCACATGTCCGTATTTGAGCTAATTAAATTATTCATATTTAGGCCCCATGAATGCCTATCTAGATATAAGGTGGCATGCTACATGTTAAAAGGTGACAATATTAGCTTTAAAACTAAAATTGATGACAAATTGAAAGTAAATTAGTGGTAAATTTAAATTCTAAAAATAATTAAATGCTAAAATCAATAGTTTATGTATTTTGAATGTGAAGGTGATGAACTCACCATTAATATGACATGAACTACAATTACCATCATACCTTGCATTAATCAAAGAAATATATAAAAGGCTACCCAAATTGACTATTTTTACCTACATTTGCATCTGAATCCTTAAGCATTTACTTTCTCTACTATTTGTGTTCTCAATTCAACCAAGCTTTAGCTTGCCATAGATTGTACTTGATCACCATTGTTAGAGCTCTAAATTTTCAGAGAAGTATGAGAGGATGTCGGTTGTTATCCAAAACATTACAAGAATGGCACAGGTAGGACCCTCTACCCTAGGTAAGGACATTGCATTTGTGGATGATGATTTTCTTTTCTAGTATGGTAGTTCATTCATGTTTAGGGACATATAGTTCATCTCGTAGACATAAACATGGAGGACATGCATTATACCATTGTTTATTACAACGTTAAGGGAGCTAGGGATATTGATGAGTCCAAAACCATGACACACATCATTCATATCACTTTAGACATCTTTGTAATTCAATTTATTGGCCTCCACAAAGCCATAGCAAAACCAAAAGTCATTCCATGCACTGACCTAATATATGACATCTTCAAGATGTTGAAATGTGAATATGGATTGATCAAATCTATAAACCAAGGGATCTTGATTACTTTCATCACTGGGCCTAGTTTTGAGAAATATTATGACCTACCTTTTCCATAGGTGGAATATAACCAAAGCATCATCAAAAATTGTTATGAGGCACACTCTCTAGACAAGGTCCTAACATCATGGGTGACTAAATTGAATGTAGTTATTTTCATGAATATCATAGGGGACCTACCTATCTAAAAATTCAAGAAAGGAGTAAGGATTGGCTTGGCCTTATTGAATATAGTGTTTGGCAATACACATATTGGTTATGCAGACATTGGGACTATTATGCTTCTACAAATAATCTTAGAGGATCAACAACTTCCCCCACTTGGGGATATTATTAACAAAAATATAGTCATTACTATGAACAACACTTTAAAAATGGATTTCCATTTTACATTAAGATCTATTTTTTTTATGTTATCTTTGAAAATACACAATTAAGTCCAAAAACAATGTCCCCAAAGTGGTGGGAGGTTGTGCCTCAGTCATTTTTTACACTACAGATCCATCACTTTAGGCATAATATCAATACAATTGTAGAAGATTTATACCCCCATCTAAAAGTTAATTATTTAATTTTAAATGGCAAGGGTCCCTCTAAAGGTTAGGCAAACATTAAAAGAGATTGGTAGATTTTGGATTTACCCTGACTACATAATTATGTAGATGGAAGGGGTAATGGTAGCTCCACTCAGACTACTGAGATATGTGATAATGAAGCTGGTAGAGGAGATGGATTATCAACTCTTTTATGGAGTTTATGGTTCCGTTGAGAGGAATAAAAAACAACCCCCACAAGATGCCTTATAATCTAGGGAGGATTAAGATGATGAAATGGTAAGACATTATAGTGGTTGTAAGGCATAGAGACTCTTAATTGTTTCCCAAGCATGAATTTAGGATGTGGGATCTAAACCAAGTCATTTCCAAACACCTCTTCAAGTTCAAAATGGATGTGAATGGAGAATATAATCACTAAGAAGAGGTGAATGAGTGGATTTACCTAGATTAAATGAATGATGAGGTAGTCTTGAGGAATGTAGTAAAGAAGAATATCGAACTAGAGATGAGGCTCAACAAGGAGAAGAAGGAGGGAATATTAAATCTTCACCTCCCACAAAATCATGGGAGTATGTTCAATTTAGACTATGAGGATAAATAAGAAGAGGAAGAAGAGGATAACATTCCTCTCATCAGGAGTAAACCCTACAAGCATCCACTACAAGCCACTCTAAGTGGATAGGACATGCCTCTAAGATTTGAGCTAGGAGAATATAGTACCCATCTTAGCCCCTCTCAAAGTCATACACTTATCTCAACCTCTTCTAAAAAAGTTACCATAGAAAACTTGGACCAATCTAGACCTAATGTTATTGATCTTGAAGGATCCCCACATAGAATTGAGTTCTCAATGGAAGAACTATAGGCACTATCTAAGATAACTATTGAAAAGTTTTACACAAGGAATACATATCCAAAGGAAATCATAAAAGGAGTAGTACCTCCCCCATCAATTTTCCAAACTCCTTTTATGAGTACTACACCTTTGCCTTCTTTCCAATTTGTTAGTATGTTTACAACTACTCCTAATTTTACCACTACTACCACTCCCATGTTCACATCCCCTACCACTGTTTCCTTTAAAGGAAACATTCCCCACTTCATCTCCCATGACACTATCAACATTACACCTCCACCAAGCTCACAAAGAATTATTTCTATCTAGGTTATGCATTTTACTCTTTCCTAGGTAATGACCTCTAGTGCATCACTCACCCTTGGCTCCCCTACATCTACCAAGCCATTGCAGACCATCTCAAAGGTGTCCCCCTTCCACAAGCCACTTAACATCACCATAAATACAAAAATGATTGGGCCTTCAACATTGCCTTCATTCATCCTTAACATGTGACCTACTAAATCTTTATTTGATCCTCTTGTGCAATTAGACCCAACCAATTTGTTTATCCCTACCACAACCTTAGCTTCCTCCTCTTCTACCCAAGCACTCCCATAATAGCCACCATCTATAGCTATCCAAAATTGGGTAAGGTACATGATGTAGACAATAAGGTAAGGGTGGCCTTAGGCAATCCAAGTTAAAACCCAAATTGTCATGAAGTTTGATACTAACATTAGAACCATAAAAAGGGTGGTCAGAAGACAAGTGGAACATCCAAAATTAAGCTTTGTAGTGATTCATGAAAGTGAAGAGCCCCTTTTCATCTTGACCAAAAAAAGGAAGGTTGGTCCCAAAAAGGTAAAATAGTATATAGAAGACCCTATATCCTCCATGAAAACATAGACAAAGTCTACTATTAGCTTAATGAAGGGGATATAGTAAGAACTGAAAAGGCTAAAAGAGCAAGTACTACCCATTGTACCATAGGAAACTTTAATTTCAATAACTAACACTATAATTAATGTATTTAGCTTATATAAAGTGATGAAAAAGAGTCAAGAATATGGGATCAAGAAATATAAAGTGGTCATTAAACTTGACCAAAATATTGCCCACTATGACACCAAGTTAGAAAAATTGGCTAGAGTGAAAAAAGTAATAAGTTTCATGACCTCAAGGTTTTGCCTCTTGAAGACATAATTATTGCAAAAAACATCCTCATGAATAGGAGGAGGATTTTTAATACATGGTTGGATCATCTCAAGGATGTAAATACATCCTTTAAAAAAATTAAATTCAAGAATACCTTACTGATAAAGGATTCCATGATCACTAAGGTGACCAATCCTAATGGCACATTCATGGATGAGAAATAATTTAGAGCACAAATTAATTTTTTTTTTGCTCAATTATATAAAGATGTGGCTAGTGCAAAGGCTAATACAAAGGTAATAAACATTGTGGTGTTTTCCAATCAAAGGTTGGAAAAGGAAGGTGCAACTGGGGAACCAATAAGACCAATACTCACAAAGCATGACAAGATCATCCAAGAGATACTAGACTTATTTAGGCCCATGATCTTTTACTTATCTTAGATAAAAAAGACTACTAGGAATGTGTATAGGTTTGGACTAAAGAATAACCTAACAAAAATAAAATAAAACAATAATAATAAAAGCATTGCAATAGTCACCTCTAGGCTTTTAAGATATTCTTTTTTAATTTATAAAATCAAATGTAGAATATTATATTATTATAGGGAATTTTAAGCCATTTGGTTGTATATTGGGCCCCTTTGTGGGCCCAATTGAACATGTCTCAAGAATTTTGAAACCTATAAATAGGGATGTTTCCCCCATTTGTAAAGTCATTAATTCAATCACACACAAATTACACCATGTACAAAAAAATGGAAACAAAAAATTACACTCTTCAGTACCCATAGATATTTTGGGCACAATATTCACTTTAATGTATAGTATAATAAAAATCATATAAATCAAGCCAAGAAATTGTAAGGCTCATATATCCATACTAATTGGTTTAATGCTATTTCTATCAATATCCCATTGACCACTATCCTTTAATGAACCAATTACTATAACTTTATATCCTTATCTTGATAGAACTTATTGATCTATATTTGTGAAACTCAACAATATATTATTGTGCATATATACATATGCACATCATTCATACCTACCATCAAGATTTCAATATACATATGATACAACTAGTAAAGTGAGTCCAAAATGCAAGAAAAAAAGGTTAACAAAACAAATACGGTAAAAATAAAAGGAATGTGTTATAGGCACAACTACAAGTATAAAATTTATATGGATTTTGATTAATTTTACAACATGTTTGGTTAAAAAATAACTTTCTAAATATTTAACATGTTTGGTTAAAAACTAACTTTTTAAATAGTTGTTATTAAAATTAATACAAAGAGCCAAAGAATTTGAGAGTATGCCTATAGTGTTCTTTTATATGCTCTATTATTTCTAAATTCTCATATTCTTAAATGAATAATACTTTCATTTTTACAAATTAAGTTGTAAATTACATTGAATATATGCATCCATTAGTTTGATCTTAATGCTAGGATGACAAATTTGATAGTATGTTTGCTCTATTTTCTTCTCATTTACATCTAAATGTGACATGCAATTTATGGTGATTGAGAAATTTTATGAAAATTATGTTGTTATATATATGAATTTTCCTTCCTTTTAAGCTTCAAATATATTCATTTATCTTTGATATTTTCACTAGAGTTGGTAGATGCTATTTTTTATATGTTTTGCCTTAGATTCTAGTAGAATTAATATCTTTAATCATCTTAAGCATATCTTCCATTATGACCTACCCTACACACTCTTTGATCCACTCATGAATCACTCTAGGTTAGATCATGCTTTAAATACCCACTATTTTTTTATATTTTGGGTAGTAATTCGTAAACATTAAAATAATTCACAAAGATTAGTGTCACTGCATAAACATCTATTGTCCCTACAACAGGGTCTGCTTGTAGACTTTCAAAGTGGTGAACATATCTTTGTTATTTTTTCTCTTCCTAGTAATAGTTGTATAAAAAACTCAAGCCCCAAGTCTTATAGGACTTAGAATTGAGTTTCTAACTTTCCCCTTGTCCCCTAATAACATAGGGAACACAATATGCGCATCAACAAGAAGGGAATTTTCTAGCGCTAGGAGGGCCACTATGTAACTATTTTCATACATATTTATTGAATTATAGGGTAATTAATTATATACATCCTTAACTTCTTAAAATTACATGAATATTGTTAAATAATATTAAAGTTTTGCATTATTTACTTGAATCTTTTTATCCTTTGAAAGATTTTATCAAAATTAGTGTTCATTTATGTGAATTTGGTAAAATAATCCAGATCTTTGGTCAAATTCATGAAAATATAGGTGAAATACCTCACTATTTGCTCATATTAAGGGTAATTTTGATCATCTTTTCAAATTTTAGTATAAATTTGTTAAAGAATTTGGATATTGGTGTATATATCAATCTCTAAAACATTGCTTGTATTAGATATGAACATTTGAGATCATATTTTTATAATTTTCTTAGACTTAAGTGAAACTTTGCTTAGCTTTGTGATTTAAGTTATTTTAATGTCATAAAATGCTTTTATATCATTAAATAATCCATAGATACATTTTGATGTGTTGGTTTAACATTGATCTTTGTAGGTTAACATGTAGAACTAGAAATATTTGTGCAAGTTTTGAGAAATTTGAGGTTTCATTGCTTAGATCCTCAAAGATCAAGGTGGAATTGATTGATCTAATATTTTAAATCAAAAATTAATTTATCCTTGAAAAATTTAGAATTTGTAAAGGCTATCTTTAAATATCCTTTGCTCTTGGTACCTATTCTACACACTAGAGTTGTCTAGGATTCAAACCAAGTCTAGATCTGAACCTAGGACCCCTTTAGCATCATTAAAAACCCATAAGAAGGAGAGAGTAGATAGAGGTATATGTAGGAAATCCAAGACCTAGCCAAATTCCACATCTAAATAAAATGTATAACCACTCATGCCAATCATGGCATGGTTAACTAGTTCATCCATCAATGTCCTTGGGCCCATGCATGATTTACCTAAGAATCCAAAAAATTACCTCCCTCTCTTTAATCCCACTAAGAGAGTGACTACTAAAGATCATGTGAATTCATTTAAGGCATCTTTGAGGCTGGTCAATGTGATTCATTAGGACATGGCTTGTCACCTTTTTTCCTTCACCTTTAGGGATGTAGCTTATGATTAATTATTTAACTTACCTAAAGATTCCATAATGGGATGGGTTTAATTTAATGAGACCTTTATATACAATTTTAAAGGGTAGTTATTCTAGGATTTGTATACTATTTTATTATTTTTGGTAATCGAGTGTTTAGATCCTAAATAATAAGCGTCTGGAATCATAGGAAAAATCTAATTTAATAGGGAAAAATATAGATTTTAATTGATAATTATATAAGATAAAGGGAAATTAACTTATCTGTATTTAGGATAAAATAGAGGATTTTGAGTCTATAATTTAAGGAGAAAGACTAGAACACTATCAAAAATATATCTCTATCTTCTATTTTTTAATTAGATAAGAGCACTAGAAATAACACACCCTAGTGTCTAGTGCTATAATCTTTCCCAATGCTATTATTCTAAGGCTAACAAATTTTTAGGTTTTGTTCACCTTCTCAATATGATATTATATACCAAATTTTAGGTCTTGGGAGTCATCTAATCTCACTTTAGTTCTATTTCAATCTTCAATACCTATATTATTCTATAGACATGGAAACAATAAATAGATCAAAATCAAAAGAGGGAAATATTGGGTTAGGGGAAGAATGATTGCACAATCAAGAACCCCTATTTTTCTAATAATTACCTAAATTAACCCTCAGTCTAAGGTCTCATATCTGATGTAGTTCTCCCTTAGGTAATGTACATAATCAATACACATGATAGATACAAGAATGAATTTCACCTAGGCCCTTCTTTGATCAATTATGCAAGTCTATGTGTGATGCATAGAAGTTGAGCTATACTATTGACTAATTTTTATTATGTCTAATGTGCCAAATTAGTAAGTGATAGATATAAAATGCCTTGTGTATTCCTTTATATAGGAGACTCATTATTTCAAATTTGGGAGCTTTATTCACATTTGTCTGACATTGGAAAACTTAGGAATGAAGCAAAGAAAGGGGTAAGACTCATCTAGTGAGAGAAAGTGATCATTGGAAAAAAATTGCACTTGGATAATAACACTAGAAACTAGACACCTTGGGTTTTAGTGTTATAGTCCTATTTGGGCATTATTGTCCAAAGGGTCTAAGACCTAGGGGGATGGAATAAGCCTGGAAAGAGTGACCTATGATAGTAAGGGTTAAGTTTGGAAGGTTACAAATGACTGGGAATGGTCAAAGATGTGTCTAGGGTATAAAACAAGACCAAGGTAAATTAGACAAAAATACATGGATAGATGTCAATAAGACTCATATTCTCTAGTTAGAGTTTCCTATGAAAGGATTGTAAAAATACATGATTTGTCTAGTTGCTTGACTAATTTAGGGTGTATACATTTACCCCTTTTTAATCTAGTGATGAAATGAAAATAAGTACTAGAGTAAAATAAATAAATAAGATGCTTACCTAAACTTACATGTATGGAGATAAGTGTATTGAAAAAGAGATCCAACTTCCTAGCCAGGGAAGTGGATGGAGAACTAAACAGTGCTTGGAGAAAGAAGAAATCCTTATAATAGATGCCACCTATATTAAATATGAATAGTGCCTAGAGAAAGAAGGAATCCCTATAATAGATGCCCCTATACTGAATCTAAATAATGCCTAGAGAAAGAAGGAATCCCTATAATAGATGCCCCCTGTACTAAATTTGAATAGTGCTTAGAGAAAGAAGGAATCCTTGTAATAGATGCCCCTTGTACTGAATTTGAATAATGCCTAGAGAAAGAAGGAATCCTTATAATAGATTCCCCCTATATTGAATCTGAATAGTGCCTGGAGAAAGAATGAATCCATGTAATAGATGCCCTTATACTGAATCTAAATGATGCTTGGAGAAAGAAGGAATCCCTATAATAGATGACCCCTGTACTAAATCTGAATAAGAAATGAGAAATACTCAGAGGTCCAAAACTAATGTCTACCCTCTATGCTACACAAACTCCTAGGTCTAAGTAATGCTATGGACCAATCACTATAGATGATCATATGGTCCAACCTGGTGACAACCTGGGTATGCCTAGGTGTAAGCTAAAAACTCTAGTAAAATATGTAAGAAGAAAATGGCTTATCTTGCCATTCCATTAAGTATAATCCTAGATGCTAAAGAGCATGATCATTTATGTCATGCCCCTAAATATGGTATCTAAGTCTGAGTCTATATTGAAGTAATTATGAGTCCATATAATCTAAACCAATGTATTTAGTCTCTATATCTATAAACTAATGATATATCCCTCTAGATGTCCAAGTCATGCTGAGTGACCCACATAAACTAAATCACTATATAATATTAAATAATATAAGTTGAGTGATGCTAAGTAACCCATACAGTCTGAACCACTATATAATCTTAACCAATCTATACTGAGTAATGTTGATAATCTATATTCTAGAGGTGTAAAAACCAAGGTGTATTTACCTATAGGAGTGGGTAGGGATACTAGGTAATTTTTAGAGATAGTAGGAATGATGCCCCCTTTTGGGGAGAGGGATGAGATCTATGATAGAGGAGGTTCAGCCAAAACTGAAGACTAGTGGCATATGAATAGGAATAAGGTTGGTATAGTTTTAAATTGCTTCAAAAATTTGTACTACTAATATTGAAAGGTTTCTTTGATTGGTTAGGATTAAATCTTGTATCTGGGTACATTAGATATGTAGAAACATTCATGTTGTGGTAGGTAAATGAGGTCGTAATAGATTGAATGGAATGAAAGGTTGATTGATTGAATAGGTTGGGTTGTTTGAATGTTTTGAATGAATGTTGTGTTTAATAGGTATCAATTTATATGTCAAGGTACAATAGAGGTATAGGTATATATGTATACTATAGCAAGTAAATGATGTAGTGAGATAGCAAGGGTTGTGTGATGTTAAAGGTACCATCATCATGATTTTGTGGAACCAAATAGTTTGTAAAATGGAGCTATGAGATTAAAGGGTAAAATAGTATTTTGATTTTGAATAGAAACTTTAGTTGATATAGGAATTTTGATTGACTTTGGGTTCATTTATGCCGTGACTAGTTTGAGATATTGGAGCTCTGGAGTGAAAAATGCTTAGGAGATGAGCACCTTCTATGACCTATTTTGAGTAGTTGGCAGCCTAGATTTAGGCTGGTAGAGAGATTACCCTTGTGAGTAATCTTAAAACTTGATGCTTACCTATTTAGAAGCCTATTTTGGATATTTTTTGAGTTATTTTAAGTAGTCTAGGAAAGTTTTTACTAGTTCCAATGCTCTTGTCTTAGATTCAGTGCTTCTATCTAGGATGCAACACTACTATCCAAGTTCCATCACTGTAGTCTAGTGCTAGTGTCCATCTATAGTGTTATTATTTAGTGTGGATGTTTTTTTCAATTTTTGAGTTGTTATTAGTTTTTTACTTCTTAACTATTTTTCCTGGCATGGTTGGCTGACATATAGGCCATTTTATAGTTTTTTCAAGGTGAGGTGTAGATGTGAGAGTTTTGTAGAGGTTAGGTGATGGAGACACTCAAGATGCTACCATTATTTATTGATGAGTGTGTCATTATGGATAGGGTGGGGTTGGGTTATTTATGTGATTGAGTCATGGTAAAATGGGATAGGTACTTGATTATCACCTTATGTGAGAGGTGAAATGTTGATACCTATATGTTTTGGCTTCCTACTATAGAGATCATTATTACTTTAGAAGATGTATACCATATTTTGCATTTATCAATTAGTGGGCAATGGATGACATGGGTATTGATGCCATTGATTGTGCATCCTTATATTTTTCTAGTGTGCCTTTAGTGCATATCAGAAAGGTAGTGATAGCAGTGTATTACTATCGATTATTATGTAGTTGAGTGTTATGTGCTTGCAAAAGTGGTTAGGTGTATTATTGGCTTCTTTTGTTATAGTGGATGGCAGTGGAGTATCTATTTCTTATAGGATGCATAGGGTGGTTTGTAGCATTGATATGTATGATACCATGTTATAATTGGATAGGTTTGTTCTTACCCATTTATTTAGAGATTTATATAGATTTATGTAGGAGGCATTTAGTGGTGGTATGGGTGCAACCACTTTATTACATTACTGGGCTTATGAGCATATAGTGGTTGTGTGGCTATTGGGATTAATGAGAGAGAGTTAGGCATGTACAAATCCATTTAGAAAGTGATGGATGAGTGATTTAGATATTTTATCTCTTAGGATAGATCACTATAGGAGGATTCTAGATAGGCTGGTGGCCTAAGATATCATATAGAGGCCCTATAGAGGGTTCCCCAAATATCTTAAGGATGGAGAGTAGCTATGGTATATGAATGTCAGTTGTTGGTTACATGATTTTTAGGTTGTAGTATATGAGTGATTTTAGTATGAGCACATGATTAGGTAGTTTGGAGTTCAATAGAATGTTCCCCTTATAACATGGGTATGGTTGAGGAGTGTATGGGCACCATCAAGAGTAGGGGCTCATATGAGACCTAATGATTCTAAGTTGGCACCATTACCTTTGGATGCATGCGATACGGTTATAAACATTCAAAATATAGATGATGTGGGAAGAACTAAGGCATATACTTCATGGTGGGTTAGTTATTAGTGGGCTCTAATATATCTTGTAGATGGAGTAGATGTCCATACATATGAGGAGCTTGAGCTGATCCAAATGATGGGAGGTTATCAGTGATTATATTTTAATTGTACCTATGTTTGTGCTTTAATTTAGATTTGAAAGTATATATCTAATGTATTTTTTTACTTAATATGTGTAAAGGTAGGGTGGGAGGTGCATAAGATGAGGCACTTGTTAGGGTGGGGAGGGGAGATGATGAGCTATGAGAGACCATCATTGAGTTGACACTCCAATAGCTCATGTGGCATATTCTTGATGATGTGGTGGAGGAGGTTTTGATAGAGTGATAAATGATTACAATTGGTGTGTATGCTGATTTATTTGATCTAGTATAGATATAACAACATATGTTAGGGTAGAAAGAGAGAAAGTTGAGCTTAGAGATGAATTATATAGGCATAGGATGCCTCCACCTGACTATGGCATGATGAGCACAAAGATTGTGGATGACTATATGGATATTTAGTGCTGATATGTAGACTTGTGTGAGGATCATGATTGGCTATTGGAGTGGGATAGTCAGCGCAAGAGGTAATTGGAAGATCGAGGAGGTACAGGGTCATCGAGTACTAGACAAGATTATGGGACTAGCACTAGAGGAGAGAGTGAGACTAAGAGTGAGGGCATGATGCCCATTCATGATTGATTGTATTTGATATAGTGTATATGTATTTGAAAACTTGGTTATATATATAGATGTTAGTTTGATTTTGGTTGTACTTGTATGTATGTTATGGATTCTAAAATATGTTGGTATATTGATTATAGGTGGTTGATTTAGAAATAGTTGATCTAGTATTGGTTTCGAATTTGCATGTGCTTGGTAAAATAGTATATAGGATATGTGGTTTAGTTGTTTTGATTGTTTGGAGGTGTTGTTTAGGTTTGATTTATGATTATATGTAATCAAAAATTAGTTGGTTTTTATAATTTGTAAATTCTTTGGATAAACTGAGTTGGGTCTAAAATTTGAAAATTGTTTGGATAAGTTGATTGGGTTTAATAGTGGTAAAATAAGATTTGGTAAGATCTAGATTTTCAAGGCTTATTTGAGATTGGTAACTTATTTGAATGAGTTGATTGGGTTTTATATTGGTAAAGCATTTGGATAGGTTGAGTTGGTAAGATCTAGATTTTGATAGGTTGGTATTTGGATAGGATAGTTGTTGGTAATTAGGAATATTAGTCATTAGTAAGGGGATGTAAGATAGCATTGTGTGTGTATTACTTCCCCGATAGTGGATCAAGAATACAAAGGGTAGCTAGACCTTTGGATCCATCATTACTAAGCTATGTGAAACTTATGAACTAATATTAGTATGACTGTTTATTTGAATTATTCTATGTTGTATCACTATCTAAACCTTGTTGACCAATTGAATAAGTGCCCATACTACTCATGTGTGTAGGAATGTGCTCTATATTTGATACTATTTTTTGTGTGCTAACTATTGATATGTGTGAATATTATTCAAAATTTAACTTGATTAGTCATGCAACTAAAATTGGATGCTATGGAGTAGGATCATCTATTCACAATTGTAGTGGATTGCTATGTGAAATAATACCCTGTAGTGTCTGTTGTGATGCATATGACTGAACAATCGATTGATATGAAACTATAACATATGATGGGGGTTTATCTAATGTTAACCATAGAAGGTTGTTACATGAGATAAGACCTTAAAACTCTACCCATAGTGAATGTTTCTCATGAGTGGTACTCTACTATTGTGCTTATGACTCTACTAGATATGTATATGGAAATGCACTATGTATTCGATGGACTATGTTGTTATATGTAGGTTATTTTTTACTATACTAGATTTCAAACCTTCTAAATAGTTGGAATAGGATATTTCATATGATATTATATACTAAAGCTTGCATTTCACTCATGATGAGTGATCGATGATTCCTTTAAAGGAATGTCATGGGATGACTCAGTCATGTAAGAATGAGGTCTAAGGTTCCATAATAGAGGAGATATTTGTACCCCCTATGTGAATGCTATGATACCATTATCAACACATCTAGTAATGTAATCTTTGAGTCCAAAATAGTCATTATCTCTATGTCCACAAATATGATGATAGTTGTAAAAAGGTTGATGTGGTTGTCTATGTAAGAGATGTGGACCTCATCAATGAATAAAAGTTAATGTGATTAACCTCCTATCTAGTAGTGATGATAAAATGATAGATGGGCTATCCCACTTTGAATAAAGTTATAGTGGTGCTTTATTATTGTTATTTGTAGTACATATTTTTAGGTTGTGTTATGGAAATTGGGTATTTATTATTAACTAGTTTGTTTTCAAGTTGTGGTCTCCTATCTTGTCTAGGACATGGTGGATACTGAGTT
>JARHVA010011806.1:0-20699 GCA_037957365.1 Torreya grandis | reverse complement strand
TAGGACAACAACACTATGACACTAATGTCCACTTATGGTGTAGTGTTTAGGTTGATAAAACTTGAGGTATTAAAATCTTGGATGCCTAAAGAAGGGTATGAGACTAATTTTGAGATGTCTAGGGATGCGTGTGACACAACTAAAGGCTAGATAAGTGTCTAAATAGCCTTAAGATAGGTATCTAGATAAGTTAAGAATGGGTGGTCTCATATAACACTCTTGTCATGCACGTGTCATTTTTAGATGATTACACATATTCAAACTTGATTTTTATGATTGAAATATAATGATCTCAATGGTCATGTCACAACTCATCCTTACACTAAATTGGGGGCATAATAACCTTCCAATCTCCCTCTTCAAATCTCCAAGGTTTATGTATGAACCTCTTCCATCTCTTATGCTTCATAAGGAATCATTTTTACCAAGTCAAACCATCAAGAGGAGACATGGTTTCAACAACACATAAGTGTATTCCTTCCTTGTTCTATTTCAATTTAAGCATTTAAAATATTTTAGATTTTAGATTAATATGCACTGATTTATACTATAACATATTCTTGGTTATTGGTAATTCAACATAAAATCAATTAATGTGGGCTCAATCAAAGGCAAGGTGTGTTATAGACACCCATGTACACATTTACTTCCTTTAAACTAGTAATTTTATCCTTATGCATTACTAGATAAAAGGGGAGGGGTGGGAAAATGTAGAGACTAAAACTAAATATTTATAGCATCTCAATCTTGTACATTTTAAAAATATCAATCAAGGCTTTACCCTTAATTTCTAAACCTCCCTATTATTGAAAGGCTCACATTTTCCATCTCATTTTGCCTAAATGCTTATCTCTTAGTTTTGATGCATAATCATTTTGATGACCTAAGTCACATGCATTACACATAAATCTTAAAACCTAATAAACATCCTTCACTATCATTTTTAGATTTATACCTATTTTCTAGGCTTTTTGACACTACCATCTAGTGCACAGCTTCCAAAATTTATCCAAATTCTAATTTTTTCAAAACCTATGGGTTGACCTATTTTTCTTATTAAACCCTATTTTGAGATATTTCCAAAAATTGTGGTATAAATACAAGTCTGATCCTTCTCATTATTCTTCTATAAAATATCAAAAACACCTATCAAATCCCAATCAATCAACTACGCAATCAAACTATTCTTCCCTATTCATCCCTATTTTTATATTAAACATAAGAGCAATGATATTACAAGTCTAAAACATTTAAATAACAACCCATGAGAAATATTTGTTAAATTACAAGATATATTACTACTTGTATATTCATATATTTTATTACATCCTCGTGCACACACATTCCCACACATATGGGATAAAATACATAAGTATGAGGCCCTCCTTAGAGTATTGAATATGTAAGAAACACCCATTGATACTAGGGACACTAGGGTTAGCTAGACATTATGAAAACCACTAACCCATTTTTAGTAAATCACTCTAAAGTTGAAGAGATAGGGTTTGATAAATTATCAAAGAGTGACAATCTGTATCCCAAATATGAGTACATCAACATAAACATGATAGAAAACTTAAAACTATTAAGTTGGCTACATTGAGATCTAGTCATTATTATCCACTAAACATTATAAATATGGATGATATAGATGGTTAGATCAAGCATTAGTAAAAAAAACCAAGAAAAATGCATAAAGAACTAACAAGCTAAGCTAACCTATTCAATCAGGTGTGCAAATGATAATTAAGAGAAAATGAAAGAAAACAAACATAAATTTCCTTCCCAAGAGCATCCCATCACATAAATGCATCTCAAAATGTGATTTTACCCTTGATTTAGTACTCAAGTCTTCAACAATGGTGCAAGGCCAAGCTTCTCCACCATCTCAAGAACACCAACTAAACTAGGCTTATGATATGAAATCAATGTTATGACTATCAATGAAGTTATCCTATTACAAATAAATCATTATCAAACTACACTCAAATGGCTTGTAGAGAGAATATTGCATTATAAGTTTCACAAATGAAGCTTTAAAAAGTGGTCTTGGCCTTCTTATTTATAGATTTTACAAATTGATTAGGATCAACCATAATCTCCCATATTAAGATCAAGATACGTGGCCATGAATTAATCCAATTATGTAAATAATATCCATAAATACCCTCATAAATATTTTGGAAGAGATGGAATTAAAGAGGCATTGTAATCCATAATCCTAATATTTGTTTTATTTATGGCTTATGGATGCCACCCCACAAATGACCTCACTTGAAGATAAAGTTAATAGGAATCAATATCGAATAAATAAATATACAATAACTTCCATGGAATTTCTTACTTAAACTCATAATTTGCATTAATTTTTTCGAAGTAAGATTAATCAATTTTAGTGCAATTCTTTAGAAATTTGTTGCAGTTTATTTAATCAAACTAGTCAAAAAGTCATAATATTAGATTGTAATTTGACTGGAGAGGAATTATAAGGTAATGTTAGTTTATATAGACCATCATCCCGTTTAGGATGTTGTTGACCCAAAATAACACATCATGTGTCGTGTGCTTCTGAATTAGAAGAAAAGAGTGATCTAGAGCACCAAAAATGTATTTTTACATTTTGACTCAAAATAATTTGATCAAAGTTAATAATCAAATAAAATACATTAATCCACTTAAGGATACATTATCCTAAATCATCACTCATATACAACAAACTTGAACCATTTATCATATTTATGTGGATTTGGCCCAATTTGTGTGTTTCACAAATTTTGAGTAAGATTGACAATTTCAACACAATGGTGTTAGGAATTGGATGTCTACATTTTTCCCTTGTTTGAGAAGGCATGGTGAGACATTCAGAGAAAAGAGTTATCAAAAATAAATTTGAAATGACCCATGTTGCCTCCTCAAGAGGACATACGAGGATGAAAAATAAGGATGGACTCTCAACAAGAGAGAGAAAGTGAGATTAACTAATGGGATAGATTAAAATCTAGATGAGCTAATATTTGCATGCATTGATTCCATCAGTGATCAAAATATAATTAGAATAAATTTATCCCCAAGAATGGGGGGAAAGGGAAAGATATGATCCAAAATTATAATTGACACACTTTAAACACACCCAAAACTAGGGGTGTAAGTTGCGTGCTTACAGAATGGTCAATCTTGAGATAAGTTGCACACTAAAATATTACTAGAACAAGCCAAAAGTACAAAAATATTTGAATTAGAATAAATAGGATAATATTTCTCCAAAGAGAAGAAATAATAATGTACTCTAGTAGAGCGAATTTGATTAGTTGATAAAATAATTTTACCCTAGTAGGGCTGATTTTGATCACTTATAAAGAATGGTTTGCCTCTATATAGCTGATTTAGATTTGTTGACTAGTTCAAATGTTGTGCCGTTGTAGGTAAAATTGGAAAGCAAAAGCTTCGGGATATAACCTATTTCATAGATTAAATATGAACATGTGCAAACATTTATGTGATGGTCTAATGATTGGAACATACATAAGAAAATAGGCAAACGAGGATGCAAAAAGTGATGAAGTAGGTGAAAAAAATAATGAAGGTGGATGAGATGACCTGACATACATCATGTATCTAAATGTTGGCTACATATTACAAATGGACCTCAAGCCAATGTAGTTCACCCATAAGTGGGAGAGAATGGAATGAGGGATGAATAAAATTGATCAGTGTTTAATTAGACTCATAATTTATGCCAAGGGATGCATGTATTTCATAGATTCAAGTGCAAGATAATCCATTGGTACCTAGCTTCATTAGTGTTCTTGAGCGCTGATCATCAGAGTTGCATCGATGTTGAGACTTAGAACCAAAGCACAAAGTGTTTGATATAGCAAAATGAAAATTTGAATTATAAATATGGGTAACCTATAATGACATAGGGTTTTAATTTCATTGAGCCAGTTCAAATTTGAATATTTATAACTAAAGATAATGACAAAAACTATCAAAACCAGAGTTACAATCATTTACATTTAAATAAAAACAAAGAAAAAGAAAAACATAAATGAACCCAACTTAAAATCAAGATATGAACAATCATGATTCAAGTAGGAAGATGAATGTTTAAAAATAAAGCAATAGTAACTTAATAACATGAGATCAAGATATGAATAATCAACATCCATGTGGCCCATCAAGATGTACTTGGAAAAATAAAATGAAAAGAGTAAGACCAAACAACAGAATAAAAGATTAAGAAGGAACAAGAAGAAACAACCAAATGAAAGAAAGAGAAATACATGAAGAGACAAGAAAACACAACAAAATACCAATAAAAATCAAATAAACACACGTAATCAAGTAGTTGGTTAGTGCGGTGTAAAAATAATTGTTCAGGCACATGTAATAGAGGTGTTACTTTCTACAACAACATAATAAGAATAAGAACATAGAGTTACCCCCAAGAGATAGGGAAATAACATAGAATAAATTGGGGAAGAGAATAAAAGGAAGGGGATGGCCTAGATTAATCCAGATGTATAAAACAAGTGGACATTGCCTACATAGTTTCATGGATGCAAGATCCAACATGAACTTCAAGCCAAATGTAGTTTTCCAAGGAAGTAGCATAAAATATAAGTGATGATAGGAAAACATGATTAATGTTGTAGAGGAAAAATGAAAAAAGGGAATAGCCTTGAAAAATGGTAATATAGTGTGACAAATGAGAATGATATTGCAAAATGGCAAGCACGTGGGACAATTACTTACAAAATGACAAGAGTGTGAAGATAAAAAAATATATAAAAATGCAAGACAATCTTTTTATTCTTTTTTATGGATCATTTTATAATGTTTTTGGTGTTTTTGGGATAAAATATATAAAAAATGTCTAGGGGAAACAAATAATCAAGGAGACTCACATACAAGAGTAGTAATTCCAATAATAGCTAAGCTAACTGCAATGGCACATGCTCATAAATTGGTTAGAGCGAGGTAATCCTATCAAGGCAAAAATGCATACCAAATAATAGCAAATTAATAAAACAATATGAAATGTGAGATAAAATTTGAAGAACCATATAGTAGGAAAAAACCATACACTATGGTATCCATGTTCACTTATCTATAAAAGAAGCCACAAAATACCATTCCTATTGATCTGCTTTGTATAGCTAGTATCTATTATGTCCATAATGCCTATGATTCATAATCAAGATCATAATTAGTCAAGGGATAAAATATGATCAGGTTACAACATCCCATGACATGAAAATAATGTGGTTCTCAAATATAAATATCCAAAATGAATAGGGTAAAAAAGAAGATGGTTCATGGTGGGATAAATGTGTTCAGAGTGCCAAGGTCCAAAGATTTCACTGTCTAGAGTCATGAAAATAATATGGTTCTCGAAAGAATGGTCTAGGATAGTTTAAAATTAATATAGTACATGATAGGATGGTCTAGGATATAGTGGTAGTATAAAATTACTTCAACACAAGATGCCTCCAAGTAAGGGGTCTTGTAGATAATGGTTTAAAGTTGGCAAGCATATAACCTCTTAAGGTGCACAATATTCATGGGTTCCAGAAGTTCTACACCATTTAGAGTAACCAATCAATATACCGTTGAGCCATAGTTTGCCATGATAACATATGGTCCAAACCAATTAGATTTAAACTTACTTTTTTTCTTGCATTTAGTATTTGTGTTCTTTTCATTCTATTTCAAGACCAAATCACCAATCTCAAACTCCCAAGGGAGAGTGCTCTTATTGTATCTTCTCTACAATCTATTTTGATAAGCTTGTAAGTTTTTAAGGGCATCTAAACACTTGCCATCAATGATTTTTATCTCTTACAACCTTGATAATCTATATTCTTTGTCATCATCAATATGCTCCAAATATACTCATAATGAAGGCATCTTGATCTCAATCAAGATAATAGCTTCTATGCCAAACACAATAGAGTATGGAGTGGCTCCTATAGGGGTTTGATGATTAGTTCAATAAGCATAATGGGTAGGAAATATTTGTAAGTGCTAATAATGGATAGTGTCATTGATTATCTTCTTAAAAATGGCTATAATGGTCTTATTTGATGCCTTAACTTGTTAATTGCTTTGTGGGTTATATGGTGCAGATTTATTGTGCTTGATTTTGAAATTTTCACAAAGGTCTTTAACATCCTATTTACAAAGGATCCATAATTATTAGATATAATGTGAGTTGGGATGACATATCAATAGATGATATAGTAATGAATGAACTTGGTAATTTTCCTACTGGTGATGTAAGTGAGATGAATGGCCTCAATCCACTTAGTAAAATAATCGATAGTAATTAAAATATGTTTATGGTCATCTGAAGATGTTGGGTTTATTTTCTCAATAAGATCGAGGCCCCAAGTAGAAAATGGCCATGGAATTGTGATTGGTTATAGTGGTAAGGAAGGAGCATGTATCAAATTTCCATGGTGTTGACAAGGAACACACTTCCTCACATAATTACAAGCATGTCTCTATTTTTGGCTAGTAGTATCCTATTATGAGGAGATTTTTAGCTAAGACTACACCATTGGTACAGGCCCCACACATTCCTTCATGAACCTCCATAAGCAATAGCTTGGATTCTCCCAAAGATAAAAAATGAAGTAGAATTCCATCATAGCTTTTGTGATAAAATGTATTTCCAAGGAGGGTATAATGGGCTAGACAGTGAAGGAATAGTTTCTATCAGTCTTTAGATAAGTTAGGTGGAGAAACATGATCCCATAATTAATTATAAAAATCTTGATACCAAGGCAATTGAAGTGGGGGATTGGGACCAACAATGACACACACCCTTTCTATATTTGGAATAAAATATGTAGGATGTAGAATATATTCAATAATAAATTGAAACTCATTAGCACTACTACCAATCTATATCATAGGCCTAATTATTTCCATCACATCAATAGATCTATGGTTGGCCCTTGATACTTGTTCAAACTATAGAGATTTAAAATGAACTTTGAGATTATCCATGATTTTTTTATAAGGAACAATCTTGTCATCTCCAATTTGATACTAATCAGTGGTCTGATTGATGATCAATTGGGAATCACCATAGACCATTAAATGTTAAATGTCCCACTACACTATAGATAAAGTCCTATGATGAGTGCCTCATACTCAGCCATATTTTTGGTACAATTAAAATTGATGTGGAATATTTTGGAAATTAGATACCCTTATAGTGTAACCAATAATATGTCAGCTCTAGATCCATGAGAAGTGAAGGAACCATCAAAATATATCTTCCATTATTCATTCTCATGCTGCACTTCTTCCACTATCATGATAGAATCATCTAGAAAGTTAAAGCTGAATGGTTGAGTGTCTATAATAGGTGCCTCTGCATTTTGATCAATAATAACTTAGCCTTTGATATATTTTTGATTATGATACTCAACATCAAACATTCTTAATAGTGTGACCCATTTAGCCATACATCATGTGAGAGATTCTTTAGCTAATAAAAATTTGAGAGGATCCACCATAGAGATGACAATTATTTTATTATTTAAAATATAATTTTTCAACTTTTAGGAAGTGAAGACCATAGCTAAACATGCCTTTTTAATAGGTGTATAATTATGTTCAGAAGCCACTAGTGTGTGATTCAAATAATACATTGCATATTCTTTACCTTGATCATCATGTTAGGCCAAAAGTGCCCCTAGTGCATTCTTAGTTACTGATATGTAAAGAATCAATGGTTTTCCATGTGTTGGTAGTCTCAAATCTGGTGGGCTGGCCAAATATGTCTTGAATTTTGCAAATGCTAACTGACAATTTTCATCCCATTGAAATGTGACCCCTTTCTTGAGGATATTAGTAAATAGGTGGCACTTATCTACCAATTAAGAAATAAACCTAAATATAGATTGGATCTTTCCTTATAGGCTTCAGATCTATTTAAGAAATTGAATGTGGAGGCATTTCAACAATGACCTTAAACTTAGTAGGTTCAAATTTGATTCTTCTTTGTGATATAATAAACCCTATATATTTTCCTAAAGTCATGCCAAAGACACACTTCTTATGATTCAAGAGGACTTTATACTCATTAAACCTATCAAAGATTCTTCATAAAACATTAAGATGTATCACACATGTTCTTGATTTTGTTAGTATGTCATTAACATAATCCTCAATAATATCATGCGTCATGTCATGGAAGATGATAGTCATGGCACACTGATATGTGGCTTCAACATTATTCAATATAAATGACATGACTTGGTAACATAATGTTCCCTGCGAAGTGGTGAATGCAATATTGTGTTGATCTTCTTGGGCTATCTTGATATTATTTCATCTATAAAATATATCCATCAGGGATAGCATATCATATTCATCAGTAGAATTGATGATCATGTCAATGTTGGGCAAAGTAAAATCATCTTTAGGGCATGATTTATTGATGTTTCTAAAATCTAAACAAATGTGTATATCTTGTGGATTTTTAATGATTGGAAATATGTTTGATATCCATTCAGAATAGTCCAATGGTCTGATGAAGCCTACTCCCAATAAATTCTCTAATTTGGCCTTTACCGAAGGAGTGATGCATAGATGCATCTTTCTCAATTTCTATGTAATTGGCTTGGCATTTAAAAGAATAAAAAGTCAATGCACAACCAAATAAGGGTCTATTCTTGGCATGTATGAATATGCCCATGTAAAACTATCAATCAAATCCATCAAGATGGATCTAATGTGTTCATGTTCTGCTTTAGTAAGGGAAGCCCCAAGATAAACAATTTTTGGATCATCATATATTCCTAGGTTCACTTCAAATTTATTTTCTACAAGGAGTGTAAAACCATCTTGAAGAATAGTAGGCAATGTGTGATCATGATCATCTCATTCTACTATAATTTCTTGTTATTCCTCCCAAAGCTCTAGATAATGTGATGAATGTGAATCCACCATCTAAGGTAATGGCCAAGTAGTAAAACTATCTAGGAACTCAATAGTGAGATGCTCAAAAAAATGTTCTAAATAAATGCTTGTACTGGCTATAAAGCTAGGACTTGATGGACCTTGTGCATCCTTTGGGGATGAACAAATTTTCCCATCTGAGAGTGCCTAAAATAGGTTTTCACTCAAGGGTTTATGTTTATCTTTAATTTTTCCCTAATTAATGAGTACCTTGAAGAGGTTTTCACCTAAATATCTCAATGTTTTATCTTTAATTAGTTAGAGATTTTTTGGGAAAAATTGTGTATTTATTTTTTGACTAACATTTTGGTTCATACTCCATGACCCATCATTAGGTTGTAAGAATGAATAGATGGTTTTACAGACTAATCAATCCCTTTATAGATATATCAATGAGGCTTAGTGATTTCATAGTGAGGAAGTTTTAATTATTATATTATATTGTTAATTAACAACGTAATAGTAAGACATAAAATGTGAAAATTGAATTAAGAAAATTTATAAAATCAACTTACTAATATAAATTATTAGTTATAATTTTAATTTTTTAATGTTTAATTGAAAATCTTAAATTATAGATTAAATTTTATAAAATTAATAATTAACATGTAAAATCATACATTATAGTTTTAAAAAGGTGAATAAAATAAAGTAATTATAATATAAATTATAACTCATAAATTGTAAATTGAATCAAATAGAGTAAATCAAATTGAAATATAAAAATTATAGATTAAATGTTTACAAAACTCTCTCTCTCACATTTATTTATTCAAGGCACATCTCTTAAACCCACATCCATATTTAAATTTCCCCATCCCCCTTATCATACTGATGCAGAGCTTGCACACATTTTCTTTTCTTGTTCTTGAACAAAGGTTCACTTTCCTAGTTTTAGGCTTAAGAAACCATCTGCCATGCAAGTACAAGTTTAAAAGGCTGATATAAGATGAAAATGTATATAATTTTCTTATAATAATCTATATAAATTCTCTATACCCCTTTTTAAACTCTTTCAAACACTTATCTTCAACTCATGCAACTCTGACTTTGAAACTAGCACTCCTTGTAGCCCTGTCTGACTCTAAATAGGTTAACACAGAAAAATTACTAATAATTATGATATGAAAAAATTATATTATAATTTTCATTGTTAAAATACACCTGTGCGTCAATTTTCAAGACATAAATCACTTCCTAAGTCCACTTTCCTTCTTTGAATCTTCCAAACTAGGCTTCTTTTAGCCCTTTTTCAAGACCTCTTACTAGAAATCTGCACTATATGTACTGTATAGTTAGGAAACTATGTGATTGAGTTAGGGCATGAAAAAATAAATTAGAATATAGTTTTTTTAAATTTTCCGATGGTTATATTTCTTCAAATAGGCAAAACCCTAGTTGACAAGGTTTGTGATGATTGCACAAGCTGAGGGTAGATAAAATTCAAAAACTTGGTCTAGAAAAGGTTTCATGAAAAAAAAAATTGTGTTAGCTCTATCTCACAAAGACTAAACTTTTTCATTCCACAACCAAATAATGAAACTCCATGGAATGTTCACCACAAGGAAAACTCAGTCTGGTTTAACTATGTTTAATACAGAAAATAGGGTAACCAAGGGTTTCATTGTTTGTTTCACTACCAACAGTCTCCAAATCTATCAATAATATTATTAACACATTATATGAACTTATTAAACCTTTTATAACATTTTAGAATCAAAATAAGTTTCAATTTCAACATTCCAAGTCTGCAAAACTTTTTATTATGGATAGAGGGTTAGCAATTGATAGGGTTATCACTTTAAAGGGACAAGTTCAAACATTATATATATATATATATATATATATATATATATATATGTATGTATATATATATATATATGTATGTATGTATAGACACACACACACACACGTGAGAATAGAGAAAATGTTTTTTTTAGTGTGTGTGTCTATATATATATATATATATATATATATATATATATATAGACACACACACACACACACACACACACACACACACACACACACACACACACACACACACATTTAAAAAATACATTCTCTCTATTATCACGTGTGTATCACTCCTATCTCTCCATAGAAGTCAATATCAAAAGGAACAATACCAAACCAGACTATTTACACAAAATTGTATATGCATACTCTCTACCATCAAGCCAGGTTGTCTCTACAAATGAGACTATCTACCTCTTCTCATAAATGTTCCTAAACCAATTTAGAGAATTCAATATATTCAAAACAAAATCAAACTTATTATCAAAACCACTTACCACATTGAGTAATTAAATACTCCAATACTCTGTTCACAACCATGCAATATTCAAAGCACTCAAAAATTCATTATCATAGCCATCTTATTCATCAAGATTCATTTTTTTTTACATGTTCATATATATCTCCTTCTAATGGAATGCATAAATACCACACAAAATCTGACTCTACCACCATATCAAGAAGCATAACTAACTCTTGAAGGCTTTTCCCACATTGAGATCTTTGAATTACTTTACCTTTTCTCATGTTTTAACAATGTGAACACCATATGGCAATTCCCCATATACTAAAGAACATATTAATGGATTTCACATAGTCTTAGACCTCTTATACATGTTTCTTAACTTTACCACCTCCATACAATGCATATAAATCCTTCCATAAGTTTTACAAATTCAAAATTTCAAAGGTGGTAGTTTTGGAGGGAAACTCCACAATTCAAATTTTATGAAACTTGTACTAACCTAGATCACACCTAAGACATAATTAGTAACTAATACACCTAAAAAACACCTACAAGACAAATTAAAGTAAAAAAAATAGTCCATTTTTGGATCCGCAAGGATGCCCCTACATCATACTACTAAGCTGAAGAAAATTTTCCATAAGAATCAACTTGGTGTATGCTCATCTTTAGTTGATTTATACCTCCAAATTGAAAGTTGTTATTTCTACTTGCCTCTTATAGAGGTGAACATGTTCTCGGGTCCCACAACTAGGCCTCTTCTAGTTCTTCTTCTTCTTGATTATACCTACACATGCAATGAACTTATTAAGGAAAACATTGTTGTTGTCTTCTACTGCTTACTTGGGATGTGCATACCATGCTTTTACTTCTTCAAAATAATCCATCACAATGTTCCTTCCATAAGACACTACTATTTAAAATGTATCTTTTTCGTCATTCATCCATTTTCCTTCTTTGGTACACTCAATCTCATACATATCAACTATTTGGCCTTTGCATGTCATTTGCTTGCATAAATACATGGTGTGTTGTTGTATATCATCTTTAAAACTGCCCTCTATCTCCTTTATACACAAGTGCTAACTTTTCTATTTCACATCCTCATTATCTTTATTTAACACTTTCATACAGTTGCTTTCACTTGGTTGTCCTTCTTGGACCTAGTGTACACTACTCATCTCATTTTTAACTATTTCCTTTTCAAAACTTTCTTTAATGCATTAGATCTTGCCTATCATGCCTTCTATGAGTTCACAACTAGAAATGTTTACCAAATTCTGAGACAAAATTGAAAGTAACTCATTCATAAACTTACTTGAAGAAGTGTTACTTGGAATAGATTCACATGTAACTTGGGCTACTTCAATCTCCTTAGGTTGTCCATCCATCTTCACTTCTTCATCTTGTTACTGCACCAACTCATTATAACCTACAACCAATACCTTATAAAATACACCAAAAAATTTATCATCATGATTCAAAGGCAATAATGTATACTTGACGCCCTTATGCTCTAAATAATAGGTGTTCTTCACCCCATCATGACTAGTTGACCTATCAATCTACCAAGGCCTTCCTACTAGTACATGGCAAACATTTATGGGAATGACATCACACATAACTTGTTCTTTATATGTTCCAATATAAAAATATACTAAGCATTGTTCATTAAAAAGTACACTATATCCTTTATGAATCCAAGAAATTTTTTAAGATGCAAGATGAGGCAATATTTTGAGACCAAGTTTGCTTACCATCTCATTGGACTTACATGTTGTCTTGAAGAAAATTCTCTATTTTTTAGGTTCTTTCTAATTTGGTGGATTCAAAAATTTCCTCCTCATCAAGAGTTTCTCTCCTTATTCAAGTTAAACTAAATTTTAATTTGATCCAACACTCTCTTCCCCTATAGGTTACACCACTTGATTTATATTCTCATTCTTATAACTCCTTTTTTGTTGCTCCTCTACACACTCCCAATATTTATGACTTGCATAATTATTGCATTTGAAACATTTTCCTATGAAACCAGTAATCGCTCTTCCTCTAGATGCATATCCACCTCTATAATATTGTCTCTTACCTCTATAACCACCTCTTGGATATGCTTTATGCCTTTGTCCACTACTTTCACCTTCCTCATATGCATTTTTGATATCATACTCTCCTCTTCCTCTCACTTGTTTGCCTCTTCCCTTTTCTTGTCATGTATTCCTTCTTGCCAACTTATCCTCAGCTTTCAAGGATGCTTGGTATGCTTCTTACATTTTTTTCAAAGTCATTATATTGATATCATCTTGTATGGAGTACTTGAGACCATTCATGTGCCATGTTACCTTCTCATCATCTTATTCGAAGTGTCTTGTATTCATTGTTAATCTATTAAACTCTTTCATATATTCCTTCACTAAATGATCTTTTTGTTTAATATTTTTAAATATCCTAAAAAAATGTGTATGGTACTCTTTAGGCATGAACTTTACCTTCATCTTCATCACCATCCTATCCCATGACTGGGTTTTGGCTTTACCTCTTCTCCTTATCTCTTCTTATATTCCATCCCACCATAAATAAGTATGTCCTCTCAATCTTGTGATTTAAAATTTCACTTTCTTGGTGTCATCTACCTCCTCATACTCAAAATTCTTGTCCATGGCTGCTATCCAATCCACCAACTCCTCTACATTCAGATTGCCTTCATACATTGGCACATCTAACTTTGGTTTTGAACCCATCTTCATCATCACTTTGATCAATATTTTCTCCATTATTTCTTCTCTTTATTCCTCCTCTTTTTCTCTATGATCTTCTTCTCTATTACTATCATCTTTAGCTATGACCCTTCTTCTTTGAGCTGTCTCCATGACTGCCATTCTAGCCTACATGTTCCTCATTTCAATGACCAAATTGGCAAAATTTTGTTCCATTATTTGAGATATTATAGGTTAACTCTATATTTTTTCCATTTTTTCCTCTTACCTTATCCTCTAACCATCCTTATTCTCTAATATAAAATGATGTAGAGCATGCACAAGTTTTATTTTTTTGTTCTTGAACAAAGGTTCACTTTCCTAGTTTTAGTCTTAAAAAACCATCCACCATGCAAGTGAAAGTTTACAAGGCTGATATAATATGACAAGGTGTTTAATTTTCATATAAGTTTCTCTATAAATTATTTATACCCATTTTTAAACTCTGTTAAACACTTATCTTCAACTCATGCAACTTTGCCTTTCAAACTAACACTCCTTATATCACTATATGATTGCAAATCGCTTAGCATGGAAAAATTAATAATAATTATGACTTTCCAAAATGATATTCTCCTTTATCTTGTTTAAATACACTTGTGGGTCAATTTTAAGGACTTAACTCACTTCCTAAGTCCATTTTCCTTCTTTGAACCTTCCAAATTAGGCATCTTTTAGCCTTTTCCAAAACCTCCTACTAGAAATCTATACTACAGGTATTATATTATCAAGAAACTATGTGATATACTCATTGAATGATAAAATACATTAGAATGCAAGTTTTTTCAATTTTACCATGATTAGATTTCTTCTAATAGGCAAAACCGTAGTTGGTAGGGTTTGTGATGATTGCACAGATCGAGGGTAGATAAAATTCAATAAATTAGTCTATAAAAGGTTTTAGGACAAAAAAATTGTTTTTTTAGATCTATCTCATCAATATTCAACTTTTTCATTCAACAACCAATTCATAAAACTTCATGGAACGTTCACAACAAGGAAAAGTATGTCTAGTTTAACTATGTTCAATAAAGAAAATAGGGGTAACCAAGGGTTTCATTGTTTGTTTCACTACCATCAGTCTCCAAATATTTCAATAATATTATTAAAACATTATATGAACTTATTTAACTCTTTTATAACATGTTTGAATCAAAATAAGTTTCAATTTCAACATTCCCAGTCTGTAGAACTCTATAGTATGGACAAAGGGTTAGTAATTGACAGGGTTATTACTTCAAAGGGACAACTTCAAAAATTTAACATATATATACTAAAATAAATAAATTATATCTATTCTCACATTTGTATCACTCCTATCTCTCTAGAAAATTATATATCAAAAGGAACAATACCAAACCAAATTGTTTACACAAACTGTGTATACATACTTTCTACCATCGAGCCTAGTTGTCTCTATAAATGAGATTGTCTGCCTCTTATCATAAATGTTCCCAATTAAATTTATAAAATTCAATATATTAAAAAAAAAATCAAACTCATTATAAAAATCACTTACCACATTGAGTAATTAAACATTCCAATACTTAGTTCACAACCATGTAATATCTAAAGCACTCATAAATTCATCATCACAACCATCTTATTCATCAAGATTCATTGTTTTTACATGTTCATATCTTTCTCCTTTGAATGGAATACACAAATACCAAGAAAAAACTATTTCTATGACCTCATCGAGAATCATAACTAACTCTTGAAGGTCTTTCCCATGTTGAGATCTTTGAATTACATTACCTTTTCTCATGTTTTAATAATATGAACACCATATGACCATGCCCCATATACTAAAGAAAATATTAAGGTATTTTACATAGTATTAGACCTCTTAGACATGTTTGTAACCTCATCCACCATACATTGCATATAAATCCTTCCACAAGGTTTATAAATTCAAATTTTCAAATGTGGTTATTTTGGAGGGAAACTTCATAATTCAAATTTAATGCAACTTTTACTAACCTAGATCACACTTAAGACACAATTAGGACCTATTACAATTAAAAACAACCTAAAATAAAAATTCAAGAGAAAAAATGAGTCTATTTTGGGATCCACAAGGATGCCCCTGCATCACATATGGAGACCTCTTCTAGGCCATATCCTCCCTTCCTACCCAATCATCTATCACTAGGTAACCTTTATTCAAGGGATCATGATTTTGATTATCTATATTTGGTTTAAAAATGCTTGTTGGATATGTCCCCATTAGGGAACAAACTCACCTCCTATCAAATTCTATCTTCCCCATCATTCAAACCTATAAATGTTACTCTTGTATTGGATGGCCATGACAATTATGATGTAACTTTTCCTTTGAAACCCATGCCTTATTTGGATGATGATGTTATATCTTACATCATCTCTAGCCACCCATTTGAATATGTTTAACCCACTCACACATTGTGCCATAGTCAATTAGGAATACAAACTTGTTTTAAACTTGTCCAACCTTCCTCTTGACAAGCCCTTTTTCAATGTTTTATAAAAGGATTTAAACTTTGCGGTTAGCCCAAAACATATTCCTAGAGAAGACTTTATGGTTGAAATTGAAAATGTGTTAAAATTAGTTCCTCGTGAGTTAGATAAGATTACCAGACAAGATTTTGTTGTAGCATTAAGAAAAAAAAAAAACCTCCAAAATTGAACATCTCTTAGGAGGAATGGAATGCTTTAAAATTCCTTAATAGCAATGCCAATATCATCATCACCAAAGCTGACAAATGGAACGCTATAGTTATTCTAGACAAAAAGTATTACAACTCTAAGATGCTTGACCACTTACATAATAATGGAAGCAATATATTTTTATCCTCCAACTCAATCTCCAAAATCACCAGATCAGTTACAAAATTAATTAATCATTCCTCCCTTGATGATGCCACAAAGAAGTGACTTATTCTTAAAGAATCCATTACCCTCAAAATTTATGGTGCCCCTAAGATACATGAGAGGATTCCCATTAGACCTTATTTTGATACCACTAAATATCCTTATGCCTTGTCCTTCGTCCTAGCCAACAAGCTAAAACCATTAACAGGGAAAACCTCCTCCTTTATCAAAGACTCTTATGATTTCATAGAATTTATCAAGGACCAACATGTCTCTAACAAACACATTTTAATGAGTTTTGATATGGTTTCACTCTTCACTTAAATTCCTATACTTGACATAATCAAAGTAGTAAGTAATCATTTGGATGAAGAAAATACATCCTTGGTAACTTTCTATCTAACTTCTACTTTCTTCTCAATCTTAAGAGTTATTTATGAGCAAACATATGGGGTTGTTATGGGCTCACTCCTACCGCTAGTGGTGGAAAAACTTTTTATGGAATACTTTTAAGACCTTACTCTTAATTTTTTCCCTTTAAAACCAACCTGGTGGAAGAGATACATGGATGATACCCATGTTAGTTGGCCACATGGTTTAAATAAACTAGAGGAATTCCACACTCATTTGAATAATGTGACTAACTCCATCAAGTTCACTAAGGAATTAGAATCTAATAGTATCCTTCTCTTCTTAGATGTCATCCTCTCCAAAATTTGGATAGTTCTTTCTCTCATAGGGTCTAATGTAAATCTACCCATACTAATCTTTATCTCCATGCAAATTCCAACCACCATCCCTCTTAGAAATCAAAGGTCCTAAAAACCCTTACCATGAGAGCATTAAGAATTTGTGATGATGAGAACTTAGAGGATGAGATCCTACACTTAACTAAAGTTTTTAAGTTGAATGGGTATAAAGGTAAAAATAATTTCCTTACGAAACCTAAAATCTTGAAGGATAGTCTATATAAACCTATAGCTTTCTTTCCTTACATCGAAGGGACCTCCTACAAAATTGATAAGATTTTAAAAAGCAACAACATCTAGAACACTTTTATCCCCCTTAAGAAGCTATCATATTTGATCAAATAAACTAAAGAAAAACTAGAAACTACTCTGAGAAGCAAAGTTTACACAATTTATTAATCGTATGGGGTGTCATACATTGGCAAGACAGGTCATTCCATGAAAACCAAGATAAATAAACATGTAATAGATATTAATAAATAAATGTTTTTCAAATCTACTTTAGCAAGATACTCCCTCAAAACTCGACATCATGTTTGCATAGAATAAACTAAATTTCTCACCACTAAAAATAATTATTTCAAATGGTATCATAGGGAAGCTATCAAAATATAAAAGCATACTAACAACCTCAATAGAGATAGTGGTCTTGAGTTAATAAAACCTAGAGACCTATTATCAACTTGCTCAAAGCTCATTAAAAACATTTTTCTTGTCAGCCTTTTGGGGTGGTTCCAACCCTTCTCCCAGCCCTGGCCCCTCTCTCCCTTCCCCACCCTCCCCACCTTGCATGGGTCCTCCTTGTATGTTCCCCTCTTCGTTTTCTAGTCTTTCTCTTTAATTTTCAACCTTTTTTTACCTCTTTATCCTTTCCATTGTTTTGTCTATTACCCTCCCATTTCCCTGTTCCATCTTAATCAATTTACACCTTCAATTTTTCATAAGTTTTCATGTTATTCAACTTTATTGATATCTACTATTAAGGGTTATTCTACCTTGTTATTTCATACTTTTGTTATATCATCTTCTTTTCATAAATTTCAATTTACAATTTATGTGGTATAATTTTTGTATAATTATTTTAATTTTAGTTTATTTTATAACCTATATTTTATAATTTTAAATGTTAATTCATATTTTTTGTAAACATTTAATCAACAATTTTTATATTTCAATTTGATTTATTATATTTGATTCTTCTTTTATTTCAATTTAAAATTTATGAGTTATAATTTATTTTATTCACCTCTTTAACCTATATTGTATGATTTTACATGTTAATTCTTAATTTTATAAAATTTAATCAACAATTTAAGATTTTCAAATTGATTTAAATTAAACACTAAAAAATAAAAATTTTAACTAATAATTTATATTAGTAAGTTGATTTTATAATTTTTCTTAATTAAATTTTCACATTTTATGTCTTACTATTGTGTTGTTAATTAAAAATTTGATGTAATAAAATAAAATAATTAAAATTGCCTCACTATGACATCATTAGTCCTCATTACTATATATGTAAAAGGATTGCTTAGTCATCAAAACTATCTATTCATTCTCACATCCTAATGATGGTTTATGGAGTGTGAACCAAAACATCGATCAAAAAATGAATACAAAGTTTTTTCCAAAAACTCTCTAACTAATTCAATGGACTACGGAAATAATCTCTCGTTAATTGTTTTATCTTTGTTATGACCAAGAAATTTTGCTTACTCTCCAAAGTAGGTATAAGGATCTAATGAAAAATCAAAACCTTCTTTATGATCACTAATGGGCAGTCTATCTCTAAAGCCCATGCATTCTACAATTATTTTTTCAATTTGAAATTCATCACAGCATATGATTGAATTTTTTTGGTCTCAATCAATGAGTTTGGGATGGCAAAGGCAAAGGAACAATGAGGTGTTAAGGTAAATAAAAAATAATTTACATCCAAAAACAAATAAGGAATCATGTAAGAAACTAAATCTAGCACTTTCCACTTATTTTCCTTAAAAAGTGGAAATAATGATGTTTGGGAATAAGTAAGATATTAGTTAGGATTTGATCTTGTTAAGTTATTTGGAAATAGATTTGATGAAGTTAAGATCATGAAGTTTATACAAATCCAAGAGTGTTGCAATATTATTTTGTGGAAGAGCAAGGGCCCACTAAACCAAAGAAGGATTTATTTGGTATTTATATGTTTATTTTGTATTTTTGTGTGTCTTAAGTTTGTATCTACTTTTCATGCAATGTTTTATGTTATGTCTTTCACTTGTAAGACTATGTGTTCATGTAAGACTAGTTTTAGCATTCTAAATTCCAAATGGTTACTTCCCCCTTCAATCATTTCCCTTCAAATCAAATAGACAATTATGTGTTTACTTTTCATGCAATTTATATTTAAACAAATAGATTAAAGGTGTGTTTAATTTAATGCAATTTCAATGTTATAACCCCACTAAGTTACAGAAGAGTTACACTGTATTTTTTGTAAATACTTAATTTATACTTATATAATCATCTTTAACTAACTATAAGATTTATTTTTGACTACTAAATGCATATAATAATTTAGTTTCCAAACAATCTAATTCACATTTCAAGATGAATATTTCTCATTATATGTATAGTATAACAAATCAAGTACAATAATACGCTAATATAATTTACATTTTAATGATAAATAAGCCATTAGCTATTATTTTTATAATATTCAAAATTAATTACAAATCTCATAGCCATTATATGTTGAATATCCATCTAATAATAATGTACAACATGTTACATTCTAGTAAAAATTTAAATATATAATACAATGTGTACATGAGTATAAAATATCTTTACAAGCAACTTAATGACCCATAAATATAGCATGAATATGATTCCAAATGGTTGAAATGGTTGATAGAGGGAGATCATCATCTGATTGCTTTACATCCAATGATATACTAATGGTCTCCCACACACCTCCCCACTAAAAGTGGTCTACCCTTCATGGAGGGGCAAATATGAATAATGAATATATTAAGAAATCAAATTGGAACTCATGTGTACAATCACTAATACATGTTGCATTCAAATAGACCATGGAATCTAATCCTCTATTTAAAATTA
>JARHVA010011805.1:0-20712 GCA_037957365.1 Torreya grandis | reverse complement strand
CAATAAAAAATAAAGTTTACCTAGATCTTGTAATTGATGAGTTGTGAGCATAGTGGGGTGGAATTACAACGTATTATTTTAAAAAATACATTTTTCAGAGTAAGTAAAATTGTTATGGTATCTAAATAATGTACTACCCAAATATTTATTAGGATGGATATTTTTTAGTGACTTATTATATGTTAAAATTCAAAATAAAAAGATCACACATATTTGTGTTTCTTCTCGATATATACCAAGTTTGTAAATTTTTAATTTACACATGTATTTAAACAACAAAAAAATTATTTGTGTCAAGGTGTGGTGATTAACTATGTGAAATATTTTCTGAAGACCTCAAAAAGTTAGTATATGAACACCATCGAATGTTCTTGCTAGTGGAACATGAATACCATATATAAAATAAAAGTAGGCTTGACAAAAACCCTGATACTAAGAAACCAATAAAGATTATGTCAAATGGGGATTGGTACTAATTATTCACATAGTTATATATAAAATCAAAGGTTGTTACTTCTTAATGTTTATGAATAAGTTTTTTATGGCTATCAAAAATTTGATAAAAGGTTTAAATTCCATGAGTAATGAAGAAATTATATGTATTCTAAAATATCCCATATTGGGAATATTTATTAGGTAGGCATATTTCAGATCCAATGCATATATTTAAAAATATGTTAGTTTATATATGTAGTCACATCTCTAGTAAAGAAAAAAAAACTACAAGTTATATAAAATAACTAAAAATAGTGGGATAAATAAGTGCCTTTGAAAATAAGTAGTGGCTCATTGGATATTAACTAAAGATAAAGTCATTTCATTGAATCAAAAAATGCAATAGATTGGAACACCAAATGGCTCTAAGTTATCCATGAAGTGTGCATTCACCATTGATGGAAACATCACAGAACTCTAAATACCTAATTGAAATAAATCTTGGAAGTTTAATCCAAGTGTTTTTTTTTACCTAAAATTTGTAGATTTTTTATTTTAAAATTTCATGTTTAAATATTACATTTATCTATCATATATTTTCCCTTCACATTAATGGGTCCAATATTTTAAATATTATGATTGACCTAATAAATAAATTGTATCAAATTTATATATATATTTGAGGTAATATGATATTTTTTCAATTATAAGTCAACTAACTATATGAGAGACATTTGAGTAACTTTCTTGACTAACATTGTTTTCAAAATAGGTGAATATCTTCAAAAGAGATATCTAAAGAAATGGTTTAGTATGATAATTAAAAAAATATTATAGATATAGTTCAATTTTTTAAAAATTAAATGCCTACCTCCTTCATGGACTCTCAAATACATATCTTAATGTATTTAGTTAATGATATTCAAATGGATATTTTAGTTAACATGCTATGAATGTTTTAGATGGAGAGGTACATGAAAGACCTTAAAGGTATTTGTGAAGAAATTCAGATGTCTAGAGGGATATGTTGATGATCTAAAATTGTGCTTGATCTTAATCAATCAACAATGGGAAGTTTCAAGCTATGGGACATTGTGGCTTGAAACAATCTCCAGCTTTTAGAGAAGCTGGTCCCTTCTTTTTTATTGGGGTGTTGGGGAAAAGGGATAGGATATTAAATAGAAAACACAAATGTAGGAATTGAAACCTAACTATGGTGATGCCCCTGAGTGTAATCCTAATCCTAACTTGAGCATAGTGAGACTATTATAAGATTCAATTACATTTAAGAGTAGACAAGTGCATGATCAATGTATGAGATTGATATAATAGAAAGAGAGGCTCACAATAGGGAATTATTTTGTTGACATATAGAGAATGTCAACAAAGGCATAGTTTTTAATCTTCTTAATTTGATCATGCACTTGTCTACTCTTAAATGTAATTGAATCCTATAATAGTCTCACTATGCTCAGGTTAGGATTAGGATTACACTCAGGTGCATCACCATAGTTAGGTTTCAATTCCTACATTTGCATTTCTATTTAATCTCCTATCCCTTTTCCCCAACACCCAATACAAAAGAAGAGACTAGCTTCTCTAAAATCTGGAGTTTGTTTCAAGCCACAATGTCCCACAACTTGAAACTTCCCATTGTTGACTAATTAAGATCAAGCACAATTTTAAATCATCAACAGTCTTTGGCATGCTCAGTGGGACTAGTCTTAAAGTTTATTTCAATACCACATGAACCAGAGAGCTATGAGGAGTTAGAGCTGTGGACTAGTCACCAGAATGCAATCTGCTACAAATCTAGATATTCTTTTGCCACCTTTGGTATTTAGTCCAAGAAGAAGAGATAACTAGTTTGTACTAGTACCAAACATGGGAGCCCCTGTACCCCTAACAAAATTACTTAAGCTAGAACACTGGTAGTCCCTTAATCCTCCCAACACCACCAACTATTTGGGATCCTATCCCAATAAATGCTCTAAAAGCTCTACCCAAATTTAGTGGGCAAGACTCAAAAACACCTGTGGAACATCTTCAAGATGTATCATATTTATGTGCCATACATGGTGTTACACAACAAAATGTGGCCCTAAGGTTGTTAGCAGCCTCATTCAAAGGGAAGGCCTTAGAATGGTATTGGTCTTTGACCCCAAATACCATATCCACATGGGACCAGCTCGGAGATTAATTCTTTGAAAGATTTGTAGAGAAAGGTGATAATTCTTCTTTATTACAGCAGTTGATCACCATTCAAAGGGGACCACAAGAGGACATGACTGACTTCAACACCAGATTTTAGAAAACTTGGGATAGAATCCCCATTATAGATAAACCACTACCTGGTATGGCCATAAAGTTTTATCTCAAAGCTTTGAATTTAGATATATCTATTATGATTCAGTCACTGGGAGGACACACTTTTCCAACAGCTTATGACCTTGTGGTCAGAGCTAAGAATCATTTAATTGATGTTGGGAAGTTACCTCTAAGGCCTCCCATGCTTGTATTCCCAAAAATTACCTTGCCCCTACCTCAAGAGGTTCCTAATGCTATAAGCCCACCTGTGTCCATGTATACTTACCCTCCATCATCTATGAAGCAATCGGTCCCTACTCAGTCATCTGAGATGGACAATATCATGAATATGCTAAGGACATTCTCCAATGAGCTGATTAATATAAAGAGACAACATAATACTTTCCCTAAGCCTCCTTATCAAGGCTATCAAGGAAACAAGTTTTCATCCCAACCAAAACAATATCAAGGCCCTCCAAGACAAACTAACCATCAACTACCAAATCAATTAGTTGCAGTTCCTATACCCTCATAAACCATTCCTCCCAACTCAAGTATGGAGATGGTTCTAGGTTAGAATAATTATGTGGATGACACTAATGCTTGGTGTTTCCCTTGTAATGATGCTCACACACCTAGAGATTGTCCTAGGGGTAATCTACAACAAAGGGTGGTTGAGCAGAGAAGAATGGATGGTCAATTTGCTTGTACTAATAATAATCAAGCCTACCAGTCTCCCGACATGTAAAATTTAGTTCTAGTGGCTCAGATGCAAGGAATGTCCTTGCAAGAAGAGGAAGAAATAGCCCTAAAACATGCTTTTTTATCATGGGTTGAGGATGAAAAAGTAGTTTTCTTGAACGAAGCATCTAACTCCCAGAGGCCAGTAGTGCAATTTGATTATTACACCAAATCAAAGAGTATGATGGTGGAGCATCCCGAGATTGTAAGTGGCCAAGCCAAGAATAATCCTCCATTTTAAGGATAAAAGAACACTACTGTTAGACAAGAAGTGCCTCAGTCGGTATGAGATCAAGAGATTCCTACCCAGATTTAGGAAAAAATGAGGTATCCCTATTTCCAAAAAACTCAATCTTTGGGATCGATCAATGTACTAGACCAATTAAAGAGGACTCCAGCACAAGTATCAATATGGGATATTTTGGCTATTCTTGAACAAAAGATGCTACTGCAAGAAGCTCTATAAGGGCAAGTAGTGCCCAAAGGTGTTATTACCAAGGAAGGACCTACTGGAAAGGAAAAGCTTAAATATATGGTTCCTCCAATGACAACAACCTTTGTGAGCAATGCAGCACAAGTAAGTAAATCCAAGCTAGAGCCTTTCTATTTGACTTTGATAGTTGGAAAAAAACTCCTACATAATGCATTGATAGATTCAGGAGATAGCACAACTGTGATGCCCAAGCAAATATATGATGCTTTGAAAATAAAATATGAACCCCTTGCAAGAGGAGTTATCCAGCTAGATGGCAAAATAGTGCAAACCATAGGGATAATTAAACAACTCCCCTTGTAGTTATTCACATGTCCCAACATAGTGGTCAACCAAGATATAGTTGTCATAGATATTCATCTTGTCTTTGGTTTATGTTTATCCAGAGACTTTACAACAAAAATAGGGGGATATATGTTTGTTGACTAGTCTCACCTCATCCTAAGAACTAGATATGGTTCAAAGATGAAAATTCTATCTAAACCGCTGTCTAAAGACCATATCACCAATGAACCAATAACAAGATTAGAAGCAAACCATGCCATGTTGAATAAAGAAGAAAGGATTTTTTTTGAAGAGATAGGCGACTGGACTAAGCATGATCAAGAAAAAGAAAACAACCAGTTGTTGGCTTTGATGCATAGTGACCCATATGCGAACTATGACTCTACTGGTTTGGGCACATATGTCATTTTTGATGAGGAACAAGTAATCCCAAATGTTATAAGGGAAGAGGCATCTACTACTCAAGATTTAGAGATCTAGACTTTGAATTTTGATGGGGCTAGAAGTAAACATGGTGTTGGGGTAGGAATTTGTCTTACTACTCCAAATGGTGAGAAAATTTTAAGGGCTATCTGATTCCAATTTTCTTGCACTAATAATGATGTAGAATATGAATCTCTAGTACATGGGCTCTTGTTAGCCAAGAAAAAGGGAATAAATAAGCTAAAAGTAAAAGGAGATTCAGAATTAGTAGTAAAGTAAATACAAGAGAAGGCAGTGGCCAAGAATGTGAGAATGAGATCTTATAGGCATAAGATTTGGGATTTGATAGAAGATTTTGAAGCTTTTAATACTGAAATAATCCCTAGAAGTCAAAACTCTGAGGTTGATAGGATGGCTCAGATTGGCTCACAATTTAACCCAGCAACTAGTCTATTGGTTAACAATGAGTTAGTAAAAGTTATAGTGAGGCCGACCATCCCAGACAATGATGAAAATTGGCAAGTGTTTGAAAATGATGCTCAGGTAGTCTCTTTATTACAATAATTAAATGAGTTTGCTGATTAGTTGTAAACTAAAATTGAAGAGGCATATGGTGATCAGATTATTCGATTAAGGACAAATAAGCTCCCTAAAGGATTGATCACCTTAGAAAACTTGTTTGACCCAGAGGATGTAAGCATGGAAAAAGAAAAGGTTCCAAGTAGATAATGTAGATTATTCTGAAGTAGAGGTTAGTGACGGGAAAAGGCTAAAAGTCAAGAATTCTACAACTCAAGAAGAGAAGGAAAGATTAATCAAATTGTGCCAGAGATATGATAGAGTCATAGCTTAGAGCTATGAAGATCTTCATGGATATAATAGAGACATTATCCAGCACATGATAGAATTCGCTGAAGGGTCCAAGCCCATCAGATAGAAATAGAGGCTAGTAAATACAAGGATTGAGCCTCTAATGGTAGATGAGTTGTAGAAACTTTTGGATTTGAAAATAATATTTCCAATCAAGTAATCAACCCGGGTATCAAATCTAGTCCCAGTTAGGAAAAAGAATGGAGATGTAAGACTATGTGTAGATTTTAGAGATCTAAATAGAGCATCTCTAAAAGACCACTATCCCTTGCCCTCCATGGAACAAATTCTATAAACTATGGCTGGATCAAAGAGATTCTCTTTACTAGATGGTTTCTCTGGATACAATCAGATTTGGCTAGCTGAGGAAGACCAGTACAAAACTGCTTTCACTACCAAGTGGGGAACATTTGCCTATGCGAAGATGCCATTCAGCTTATCGAATGTAGGAGCCAATTTTAAATGAGCTATGGATATAACCTTTGGTGAAGTTATAAATAAGGTCACGCTGGTCTATCTGGGTGACCTCACTATTTTCTCAAAAAACGTTGATGATCATTTAGAATCTATCTTCAAGAGATGTTAGGATTTTGGGATATCATTAAATCCCAAGAAATTTATTTTTGCTATACCTCAAGGTAAACTATTGGGGCACATAGTATCTAAGTAAGGAGTTTTTATATATCTTGAGAGAATCATAGCTATAATGGACTTACCTCTTCAAGTAAATAAAAAGCCAGTCTAGTCTATTTTAGGGAAGATCAATTTTGTCAGTAATTCATATCTGATTTTGTAGGCTTGGTTAGACCAATGACACTCTTGCTAAAGAAAAACATGGTCTACAAATGGACTACAGAAGGAAATCAAGCCTTTGAAGAGGTCAAGAAGGCTATCTCAGCAGCAACAATGCTCAAAAATCTAGATTTTCTCAAGCCCTTTGTAATGTATGTCTATGGAGGGGAGTCAAGTATTGTTGTTGTCTTGACTCAAAAGAACAATAGGCTAGAGGGGGAACACCCAATATCCTTTTTCTCAAGAAATCTTAGAGATTACGATACCAGGTATAATTTTATGGAAAGACAAGCCTATGCCATGGTAAAAGCCCTCAAGAAATTTAGGCATTTGATATTGAGGAATAAAATTCTGATACTTGTAGCTCACCCAAGTGTCAGGGAATACATCATGAAGGGTGAGATTACTGAGAAAAGAGCCAATTGGATCACTAAGATCCTTGAATATGATGTAGAAGTCAGACCCACCAAACTAGTCAGAGGTAGGGGTCTATGCCAAAATATAGCCCAAGAGCTTGAAAAGATATTACCTGAGGAAGCAGATTCAGAAGAAGAGATAGAGACCATGCTAAAATTACAAGAGGTTGATTAGGAATCCTGGGTCACAAGTAAGATTCAATTTATGAAAAATGGGATTTATCTAAGAGAACTCCCTTGAAACAAGAGAAGATATTATAGAATATAGGGAGTTCATTTTGTTTTAATTGAACAAGTCCTTATCAAAAGCAATTCTGATGGAAAATTGTTAAGATGTGTAGAACAGGCTAAATCTAAAAGGATACTACATGAAATGCATCATGGAATATTAGGAGGGCATTTTTTTGCAAAGACCACAACCATAAAGATAAGTGAATCAGGATATTTTTGGCCTACTTTATTTGCAGATTATTATCAACTAATTAGAAAATGTCAATCCTGTTAGTATTATATGGGGATGAGGAATGCAACCATGCCACTTAGTCCTATAGTTGTGGATGAACCTTTTGCTCAATGGGGTCTTGAATTCATTGGAATGATAAATCTAGTGTCCAGCATGGGTCACAAATGGATATTAACTACCACAGACTGTTTCACCGAATGGACCTAGCAGTCCCACTTAAAGAAGTAATAGAGAATGTGATCCTAGATGTTCTAGGGAGTATCACTACTCGGTTTGGGGCTCCTCGCACCATCATTTTAGATAATGCTAAAGTATTCTTGGGGTCTAAAGTGTCTGACTTTGCCTTGAGACATGTAATATATTTGAAAAATTCATCTAACTATTACCCTCAAGGTAATGGTTTGGCAGAATCAACCAAAAAGAACCTGATAAGACTCATCAAAAGAGTAGGGGCTGATCATCCCAAAGAGTGGCATAAAGTGCTTAATCTAGCACTATGGGCTGATAGAATAATGCCCAAGTAGGTGATCAAAATGTCTCCATACGAATTAGTATATGAAAAGTCTATCATGATTCCCCTAAGCTTGGAAATCCTTGCTCTCCAGCTAATCAAACAAATTGAAATTGAAGAAAATGACCCCATGTAGGTCAGACTCACAAAACTTTTGGAAGTTCAGGAAGAGAGGATTATGGCCCATGATTCATTGATCAAGCATCAGGAAATGGTTAAGAATTGTTTTGATAAAAGGACTTCAAATCCTAATTTTGAAGTAGGCTCGATTGTTTTTAAATGAGATGCAAGGGCCACCAAGCCAGGTCAACATACCAAATTCAAAGTGCTATGGACTAGTCCATATAGGATTCGTTCATGCAAGTAGAAGAATTCTTTCAAGCTAGAGTCAATGGAAGGAGAACCTAAAGAGATTCCTGTAAATGAAATCTATTTGAAACATTTCAATTGACTTGGGTCTCTCATGTATTATAGTCAAATAATTTTGCTTTCTCGCATTTTTTTCTATTGTTTTCCTACTTTGCTTTTAAATAAGTGTTTTAAACATATGTCAATGAATCTTTTGAAGATGTAATTTTCACAATTTTGATCTAGCAGGAGGTGGAGTTTTCTTTTTAAGTAGGCTCAAAAGTCTTGAGGGTCACCCGTAACTATAGAGTAATTTTTTACTCTACGTTGCATTCAAATTTTTAGTCAAGCACTATAGTTTTGGTTCCCATATACCTTGGTCATAGCAACAGAGTTGGGGTAAAGCATGGGTTTAATTTTTTGTCTAAGTGTTAAAGTGCAATGGATGCTGCCATGTGTCACTTTTCGAGCATGGATCCTCTTTACTCCTCTTTTGTTTCTTTCATTTCATTTTGCCTAAATGTTTAAATTCAAGTGGAAGCCACCAAGTGTCACTTTTAGAGACACAAAGCCATCCAACTGGCATCCTCTGAGCCCCTTTTATAACTTTTAGGAAGGCCACAGAATGTGCCACGTATCTAGTATCAGCTAAGCAAAATGCACCATGTGTCAGCACCCATGTCTCATGTCACCCCCCACATTTTGATCTTCAACAAAGACTTTCAACAAGCTAAGTATCAAAGAAGTGGAAAGTGCCAGATGGCAGTCATAAAAGGCCCCAAAATACCTTTTTAAAGAAGCAACAAAAGTCACCACGTGTCAACATTTGAGAGACTTTAGTTCAATGCATGGGTTTAATACTTTAGGTCATCACAAAAAGACATCATTTTATTTTTCTTAAGTGCCATAAAGTAGTGGATTTTGTCGAGTGTCACTCTCCAAGCCCCTTCTTACTCCATCCCTAGAAAAAGTGAAAGGTGCCATATGCCCCTAGTAGGAGAAGCAAAAGATGCCATGTATCTTCCTAGCAGCAGTGGAGGTCACCACGCATCAACTTCTAAGAGATCATCTTCAAGTTTCACTACTGAATAAATATTATGGTGGGCCTCAGGTGTTACTTCAAAAGTCCATAGAAACTATCAAGTGTCACCATCTGTAAGAGTTTGATATGTGTCCCGAGTGATACTACAACATAGCTAAAGAGAAGCAAAGAGAGTCATGTGTCTTCGATGAATCTGATGAAAAGTGCCAAGTGTCATTTTTTGGTGCCTTCTAAGTAACAAGAGGATTTTTAGGAAATTGACTAAGTGTCCTCTCCCATTTCAACATAATAGAGTGTTCTGTGTATCTGTTGCTGCAAAGAAAAATGGAGTGAAAATTGGCTAGAGTTAATTCAAGTAGATGGAACAGTCCATTAGGTAGATTTTTGAAGCCCCAAAGCATTGAAGGTGACATCTATTTGTCCCTTGTGAGTGAAGGATAGAGAATAATTGTGTGGGAAAGGGGATGATGGAAGGAGTGATCCGAAGCTATAAAAGAGGAAGAATTGTAAAAAAAAAAGGGGAGGGGGAGAAATTCTATAGTTTTAGACTTTCTAGAATTTTAACCAATAATATCATTTGCTTTTGTCTCATTTTTTTAAGTTGTAAAGTTAATGTAACTATGCATGTTTCTGTGCCTTTTATGTGGCTGAATCAATTAAGAAGATTAAACTCTATGCCTTGGTTGGTGTTATTTGTGTCATTTGCTAAGTAGTCTGTACTATAGATTCTCTAGAGTTGTGATTAGGAATGTCATTTGCTTTTGTCTCATTTTCCTAAATTGAAAGATCTACATAACTGTATGTGATTTTTGCACCACTTATGTGATTGAAATATTCTATTAAGAAGATTGAACACTATGCCTTTGTTGACATTCTCTGTATCTCAGTAAAATAATTCCCTATTGTAAGCCTCTATTTTTGTTATTTCAATCTCTTACATTGATCATGAACTTGTCTGCTCTTAAATGTAATTGAATCCTATAATAGTCTCACTATGCTTAGGTTAGGATTAGGATTACACTCAGGCACATCGCCATAGTTAGGTTTTAATTCCTGCATTTGTGTTTCTGTTTAATCTCCTATCCCTTTTACCCAACACCCAATACAAAAGAAGAGACTAGCTTCTCTAAAATCTGGAGGTTGTTTCAAGCCGCAATGTCCCACAGCTTGAAACTTCCCATTGTTGATTAAGATCAAGCACAATTTTAAATCATCAACAGGATATATGGTGGAAGGATCCATCAATTAGGTTTTTTTTACATAGTATATAAATATATTGGAGAGGAATTTACACATAATTCATGTATTTGGGATGTTGATTATAGAATTTAAAATTTTGAGGACAACCTTATTAGATAAGTAAAGTTCATGAAACTTGGTATGTATTCAAAGTCATAATAAAGACATACAATATATGATTATTGTGTGTATTTAATAATTAATTTAGTTATTTGTAGTTTTATTATTAGTTCATACTAAGAAAGATGTTATATATTAGTACATACACTTTAATCCATATTAAAAATATAAGATGATCCATGAGAGTTAAAGGATTGATTAGAGATGAAAAAATACACACAAAATAAACCCCCCTAATTCAAAAAACCATTATCAAATCAAATTACTCATAAATGGATGAATTCACATTTATATAATATTCATGTAATCAATATAATGACTATCACACAAAAAACATTGGACATGATGCAAAGATATGAAGGTCTAGAAAGTTGTAAAAAATGATTTTTATATAAGTAGATAACTAAATCTTCTTTATATTAACATTTTTAAAAATTATATGACATAATAAATTTTATTACACAATAAAAAATATGGTTAAATGGAAAATATTTCTATGTCAAATACATTGAAAAGTGAAATGTTTGCTTATTGTTGTAGAGTTACAATTCCTATTGAACACAACTTAAATGATAAAATAAAAATGATAGGAATTTGGTCCAAGTTAAAATTTATTTTCAGGAAGATATAATATTTGAAAAAAATAAATATTATATACTTTTTAAGTTTTGATATTCAAATGTACATGTTGTCATTCAAGTGATAATATAATTATAAAAATGGACACTAAAAGTGGTCCTTATTCAGTTGAATTTACTAGATTATTACTAGAGGGAAAAGAGCCATTTTTGATTCCTAAACATTTTGAATTGGTTTTAATTTATTTTAATTTTCATATGTAATTTTTATCTATTATCATCCACACATGTTTCATATGTGGTCCTTTTTCATGCAAAAAATTAATATGTACATCTATATTATGTATCAGCCTTTATTGTAAATATGTTTATGTAGGTCTTATTCTATCTTGGTATAAAGAGGAAAGGTAAATGATAGTGTGTTTAAATTTTGATTGGAAGATAACACATGTTGTTGATGATAAAAATTTTGTAACCCAAACATCATTGGTAAGGAGTAATGTTGTTAACATAAAGTATTAAGATGACTCTAGTTTTAAAGGTGCCCCTAAAAATAATAATCAGGTTTTTATTGAAGGTAAAAGTGGATTTTAGAGGGACCCTACCTATACAAAAGAACCAAATCTATGGATAGTAACATAGAACAAAATACAAACAAACATATAAAACAATACAAGTTCATTAATAGATATAATAAAGACACAAAAGAAAAATTAGTTGATACACAACTTACATTACATAGCAAAGAAAATTAGCTATTATTTTTGTTGCATTCCTCATAAGTCGTAGTCCACTCCTCTATCATGATTTGGAAGTTATTCTCCAAACCTCTTACCATTTTATAATTTTCACTTGTAGTAGTCACTCCTTTAAGCCGTTTCATGGCTCTAGTTTTATTCTTACATGTTTTTTGCATTATTAAAAAATATAGATAACTCTTCCATACTTTGAATTTCATTATGCTCCATTACTTTACTAAAGCTAACAAGAATATTAAGTTTGTCCTTGAATATTCTATATTCCTACCCCATAATATTAATTTTATTACTCAAAATCTGAATTTTAGTAGACATCTCCACTTCCCTCTCCTTTGTGTAATATATCTCATCTTTTTGGTTGAGGTTATTTACCTCTTGTTTTAATCTTGAATGATCTTTCATAAACCAACATAGGAAGTCTTTATGAAGGTTTACCTCATCCTTGATTATTTATAGTTTTATTTGATTCTTTTGTATATCCTTAAATGAGTTCAAATCAAAGTCTACCTAAATATTATAATGAGGATCCCCTATAGTTTTTCTTTGTTGCTTGTAGCATTCTATTTTACACCTTCTCTATTTTCTAGTAAGGGATTTTTAATTTGTGTATTATATTATTATACATTATACTTATCCATGTCCTTTTGAGTATTATGTTCCTCAACATTAAGCGTGTCTATCTACTTAAGATTAATAACTGCATTTATTTCCTTAACCATTTGATCATTGAAAGAACCCACTTTCTTGTTATCGACCATGTTACAATCCTAATTATTTTAAATTTTAGGTTTGAAACTACTTCTTAGCATCCATTTAGGAGGTATAGAGATAGAGACGTTCACATTGAAATTCTTCTTTTTAGTAATTGAATACTAAGGAATAGGGTTTTGAGCTTTGAAAAAAAATTATATAAAAAAATAACTACATGGTGTAGTGGCTCTATTTTGTATCCCATTTGGACCTATTTTATTTAATGTTCCAAGGAATGTAAAATATAAAAAGTAATATTGGCTATAATGTTATGCTGAAGATAATTTAGGAAAGGGATATGATAGTAAGGCACCACTTTATATCTTCCATCAAGGGTTACATACCTTATTATTTTCTTTGCCACATCATCAAATATATTAGGGTAGTCCTCTCTTTTGAATAATCCTTAGAAAACCATGATCTTTTCATCACCCATAAGGAACTTATCCTTTTTTGATTCAAGCTTCATAGTCAATATGATGTATTTAATTTATTTAATTTTAAATTGAGTAACCCTTAAAATTAGATCCTATATGATTTCAATAGAAATGTTCCTGATATCGACCACATGATCTACCCAATATTTTGTAAATTATTGTGAGAGATAAGTATCATATCCATAAATATGATCTATGAAATTTTTTATACCACCTATATGTAGAATTTTACAAACCTATGGCTTACTCATTTGGTATACATTCATAGGTTCCACATAGTTCAAATCCCTTCCCATGTCGAAATACCTATTTGAAAACTTTCCTAAGATCAAACTTGAAGGTCTACTAAACTTAATGAACATAAAATTAATAGTAGCCTTTAAATGATTGTAGTATTGGCTAACCATGTAATGATGAAGAAAATAATACCATTTTTTGATATGATTAATAAATTTATTATGACTCATCATAATGAAAACACCCATTTCAAATCTTGGACTTACATGTTGATCCTCATTATAGATTTGACCCCTACCTAACTAGATTGCTTTTGTCCTTGCTGATAATATCATTGACATGATTGAGATGAACCTCCATTTTATGCAAAAATTTGAATTCCTTATCTTCTACCCCTCTATTAGTAAATGTATTAGTAATCATATTTCCCTCTCTATGCATATGCTAAAAATAACTTTTTCAAATCCTTTACTCAATTGAATAATTTTATCTATTATATGTGATATATACCAAGCAACCAAATTATTCTTATTGATGCAATTAATGATATTGAAAGAGTCCTCGTCAATAAAAATTTATTTGAAACCCAACTCAAGAGCTACCTAGACCCACCATAAAGCTACTAAAGATTCTGAGAAGTGATTTATTTATAATCCCATGCTTCCTTCATAGGTTAAAATAAGATCTCCATGATGGTCCTAAATAGCCCCTCCACCTCCTAAAATCCTAGGGTTTCCTTTAGAAGACCCATTAAAATTTAGTTTCACCCAACATGGTTAAGGAGCCAACTATCTCAAAAAATTTCTCAAGGATATCTTGGTATCTAAAAAATTAATGTTGTCAAGGTTAAGCTTCCATTCCATAGAAATTATTTCCTTAAATGGAAAGAAGGATGCCTTTTTCCCCATCTTATATTTTTGAAATTTTTAGATAAGATGGAAAATATTTTGTTAGATACTCTAACAAAGGGGATTTTCTTGTCCCTAAATATTTTATTGTTGTCTTCCTTCCAAATTCCCCATAGAAGATGAGGGAAATCCAAATTCCAAATATCCTGGAGTTCTTGGTTGAAAAAGGGACAATACCAAGCCTACCCAGCCTCCTTAATAAATGAAGGAAGAACTTGGGAAAGTTTGAATCTTTATAGCAGAGAACCACAAATGTGGAAGGAGTATACACACTTAAGGAAGATATGATTAATATATTCCCAAGAATTCTCACACAACACATACCTATTTAACACATTAAGACCTCATTTAATTAGATTATCTAATGTAAGAATTATGTTTTGGACACTCAACTAGCTGAGGATGTTAAATTTTGGAATTAGATTTTTATTCCAAATCTGTGTCAATGGGTTTACACTCTCTATTGAATTTTCAAGCTTCAAATATCTTAATTAGCATGATAATTTCCATCTATTGAATCAATCCAAATTAATACATCCTCCCTTTATATATTTTTAATAAAGTTACCCTTGAGAATGAAATTAAGATATGAAACAATAGTTTCCTAAGAAACATCAACATTATCAAGGGTTAAATATTTCCAACTTTTTTTTCCATTTCAAACCTATATATAGGCTACCACCATTTCTCCTAAAATAGAAGAGATATAATGATCAAATTGATGCCATGGATGAAGATTCCCTAGTGAATGATTTATAATCCAATGATCCTTCCAAAATATAATATTATGACCATTACCCATCTTCTACTTGTAGCCTTTTAGTAGAGTATCCCTATTCTTGGAAAATAAATTTTAGATTTTAGATCCTTTCATAAAAGTAGACTCAGTAAGGAAGGATAAAGGATAATTGTAACCAGGATATTAGGCTAAAAAAATGTTTGCCCAATGAGAAGGATTCTTGATGAGTCTCCAATAAAGCTTTGTAACTAACACCTTGTTCGTAGAATAAATATTTATAATTACCAACCCTCCAAAGAATTTCAAAAGGCATAGCTTCTCTGAAGCCACTAGAGGAAATTTATGAATATCCTCCACTCCCATCCATATGAACCTTTTTTTTATTATGTCAATTATTTCCTAGAGAACTTTGGGTATTTGAAAGAGGGACATAATGCAGGAAGACTTTTCAAAACACTTTTGATGATCAACACTTTTCCTGCATGAGAAAGTAGAGCCTCTTTCAATCCAGAAAGCTTCCTTTGAAACATTTTAATTATAAGGTACCAAAATTCTGATTTCATTTTCCTTTTGAATGGTTTCATAGCTAAATAAACTAAAGAAAGTTCATTTATATGATAATTTAGAATATGAGCAATATTTATTTGATGGGAAATCAGTGTGTTGATAAAAAATATATCACTTTTAGAGCAGTTTATCAACTAATTTGAGACATCTTCATAACTATCTAGAATAAACATTATTTCCTTAACATCCCTTACTAAAGTGAATACCAAATTTATCATGTCATCAACAAACTATTGGTGAAGAAAGGGAAGAGATCTTGAGGCCAATTCAAAACCCTTCAATCTGCACTTTGAAAGTACATTCATAAGATTCCTACTTAGAGAAGTTTCCATTATAAAGAATAAAAATGGAGACAATGGGTCACCCTATCTAATTCCGTGCTCACTCCCATAAAATCTAGCTGGGAAGACATTAATAATAATACAAAACATATCCATTTAAATGTTTTTGTAATTCAACCTTATTATATGCTTATGAAAACCAAATTTCTTTAGAATGAAATCCAAGAGACCCCAATCCACTCTATCATAAGCTTTGGCCATATCAGTCTTAAAAATCATACCTGCTTGTTTACTATCTTCCATAGAATGTACCTTTTCATGAACAACCATTATACCATCCTAGATTTGTCTTCTTGAAACATATCCTCCTTAATTAGAAGAAATGATTTTATTCAAAAGTGGTTGAATCCTTAAAGCCAATTTTTTGAAAAGATTTTATAGATAGAATTACACATGCTAATAGGCCTAAAATCATTCAATTTGGAGGACCTTATCTCCTTGGGAATAATAGCAATAAATTATTATTAAGATCTCTGACAATTTTACCAGAGGAGAAAAATTCATCCATTGCTGCCCATAAATCATGCTCAATAATAATATCCTAGTAATTTTGATAAAAAGACATAGGACATCCATAAGTTACTAAAACTAGACATCACAATAATCAACTTAGTGAAGTTGATATTGAAGATGATGAATTTCACAAGAGATCAGATGAAGCTATCAAAAAGTGAAGGTGATGAAGTTAGAGAACATGTAAATAAAAAAGAGAATCAATATCCTAGTACAAAGATATTGTGATAATGAATGAGATATACCAATATATAGATCTATGTGCATGGAGATGAAGGGGATATTATTATTGACTAAAAATCCAGATCATGTAACTAGTGAAAAGTAGTAGGAAATCTAAAATGGTCAAAATGAATAGTTTAGAAATCCATAAAAGTCTACTTTAAAATGAATGTTGCCAAATGAAATGCTAGAAGATAACATGAAATAATTTGTAATGAGTACCTTTTTTTAAAATTAGAAAACACTTGTTATATTATACCAAAAACTTATTATATTTAATTATATTTAAAATATTTTCAGTATATAATATTATTATATTTTAACTACTACTACTACTACTACTACTAAACAAAAATAAATAATATTCTTTTAATAACTTTAAAATTTAATTAATAAATATTTTATTTATTATATTCTATAGTATATTATAATAAAATATGCCTCCAAACATATTATACTATAACTAAATCAAGGGAATACACAAAAGTCATGTAAAATATATACATAAATTTGTGTGAAATTCTTTGTCACATTGACCCCTAAAATTAAAAAAACAAAAAGTGAGAGGGCCTAAATGCCCTTCCAATATTATTTTCATTCTCAACATAGATAGGAAGAAAAAATAGACTAATAGTTGTGGGAAGAGAAAATACCAATAAAATGGAGATGATGAAGGGAAATCAGAAAAAGAGGATAAACGCAAATGAAAAAAGAAAGAAAAAGGGAGATGAAAAATATAAAATAGAGAGGATATAGCAGAGGAAATAATGGTATACCAACTCAGTGATGGAGGAAATGTAAGTTCACCAAAACAAGTAAAGAAAGAAGAAGATGACTATATGTAGCCTTTGTGAAATCCAAAATTAGAGGTATGTTGAATTTTTACCTGATTTTGATGAAAATTCATCTAAGCAAAATTAAAATGTTGAAATCACAAAGAAATAAATTGTATATAAATAGTAGAAACCCTAGGAGAAACTATGTAAACACTAGGATAAATTATATAAATCTTATGATAAATTATAATAAATAAACATTAAATTTTTAAAAAATTGTCAATAATAAATCCTAGTTATTAAATTGAAAATATAAAATTCTTCATGGAAATCCATTGAAACTCCTAGCTACAAAAAATGAAAAAAATAAAAATTCTCAGAATAAATGGATTTTTAAATTAAATTTTGTTGTATACCTATAAAATTTTCCATCAAACCCATTTATTATTATTTTGAAATCATGGTATCCAATGAGAGGAAAACTGGACAAGATCATTTATTTGGAAAGACCTAATCGTTTTTCATATTTTTTTGTGTGTACCTAAAATCAATACATTCCATAAACTAAATTTTATTCTTTAGGGCATTTCGTCAAACAATTTTCATGTAACAATTTATAAATATTTTCATTATGTAAAACCCTAGTGTAGCATGGAAACAATACAAAATAATGATTATGGTAATTTATCTTATGAGTTTTTATATTCTCATGTGTATTCCACATTTTTTATTACTATTCTTGGACTGTGAAACTTAAAAAATTCTAGAAATGTGAAATAAAATGAAAAATATCAAGCATGGAAAATAATTGATATGGTGTAATCTCTTTTCCATTCCATGTTATTTTATAAAAAATATTTGTTTTTTTGATATATCAAATGTCCTTTTGATTAGAATAATGAAATATCAACATATGAATAATATGAGGAATGCATTAGATACATTCATGTGTGACATCTCTACTATTATTAGTCTCTATAATTATCTTCCATGAGTATACATACACTAATATATATGCACCCACCATGTAGCTATATGTTTATAATTTATACTCTAACTAAAAAAATATTTTTTATCATTGAAAATTTGTAATTTTAATACATGATACAATACACTAGTTATAGGGACATACATGAGCTAGATGATATGAACCATCACATTCATATGATTGGACATGCATCAACATATGTGGACCCTTCACTAAGTTATATATTTATCATTTATTTTTAATTAAAAAATATATTTACTCTAACTAATTATAATTCAACTTGTGCGTTATAAGGCTACTTAGCATTTACACTAGCAAGGGGGTGATAGATTTGGGAGTAGATGTTACTGGTATACCATTGGGGACTTACCCACACTAAGGAATAAATTTATAGTTTAATTTATAAATAAATATATGTATTGTCATTTAATAATTTTAATATAACTATTTTATGATAGGTTTACTTCCCATATCGTTAAATTATTTTAGACGAGTAAGAATCATTTGTTTCTGACAATGAAATTTCTTACACAATGGTATGAATTTTTGTTATATTATTTAAATTTATTTTAAATAATTTAGTTACATTATCCTATAATGTTATAATAAATACTTTCCATTAAAATGATCATATTTTCCTCATAATAAAATATTTTAAAAACCGAAATGACAAGAATTATCCCCAACTAGAATCAATGATATAATTCCCAATGTATTAAGGGGGGATACAAACACCTATCTTATGGAAGCCTCTCTCTCTCTCTCTCTCTCTCTCTCTCTCTCTCTCTCTCTCTCTCTCTCTCTCTCTCTCTCTCTCTCTCTCACTCTCTCTCTCTCTCTCTCTCTCTCTCTCTCTCTCTCTCTCTCTCTCTCTCTCTCTCTCTCTCTCTCTCTCTCTCTCTCTCTCTCTCTCTCTCTCTCTCTCTCTCTCTCATTTATATAAAATAATAGTATTTCATTGAAAGATAGCTAAAATCTAGATTAGGCATGCTCTTGAACCCTTGCTTGAAAATGTCTTTGGTTCGAAAATGTCTTTTATTTGGCCTCAAAGTGCCTTAGTTGCTAGATTTACATTATGTTGGATATTACATTTCATTTAATATTGTTTCTTATTTATGGTTTATGAAATCCATAGTATACTTTTATCCACTTTTTTTAGTATGGTTAAACCTACTTGAGGTTTGTCCATACTTTGTATTAGCCCCAACCTAGTTTACAAGTTCATTTATAGCCTAGTGAAAGATAGCAAAATAGATAGACACTATAGACCTCCTATACACGATATAACCCTTGATCATTCTAAACCTCTTAGTGGTTTGATTTATCACCCTACCAGACATTGGTGTTTCCATTCAAATGCTTGGAGCTACATTCTCCTTTTAACAAATAGTCCTAGTAGCCTCTTTAAAGGTCTTTTCTACAAGTACAATTCTATAAAGATTATTTTTTCAAAAATTTGGACATTTATTTCTAACATATATCATTTTATACCTCTTTATTAATTTTCAAAACCCAAATCCACCTAGAAGTCACTTTTCTAGTCTCTCTTAGGTCTCTGTTTAGGCCTAATTAGGCCTATTTGACCCCTAGTCACACACAAGTGCTTATAACCATATGTACACATAAAAAAATAACAAAAACCATAAAAATAATTTAACATAGATGGAAACATATTAAAATATAAAAAATTTATGAAATTTTACTCGTGTAATCTACTTGTAAACACATTTTCCTCCTAAACCCTAGTTCAGGGTTTTATGAGTCTACTGTCACTTGAGAGCATTAAATTTGAAGTTTTATGAATTAAAAAGGGTTTATAAGAAATTTTAACCTCAATTAATCATTTTTAATAACTACATAAACCTATTTAAAGCAATATTTATACACCACAACTCATGTATTCAACATTTTAACAACATTATTGGTTATTTTGTGTATACAAACTCAGTCTGCTACAGGTGTCAAGCACTCACCACATAAAAAATACATCCATAGTATAATTTAACCTAATAATACTCCTTTATAATGTTAAATCATGATATTTTTAATTCATAAATATAAATCAAGAATGTTTCTTTTGGACTTTCTTATCTCATAGTGCATTTAGTCTCTTACAATACAAAGAACAAGGTATATATTGGTTTACAACTTTGGTCCAATCAACAAAGGTATTTTAAATAATTTATAATAAAATGATATAAACATGATTATAAAACATATAAAAACTTACAAATCTTCCTTCCTTGAGCCATTCAAAACACAATCCTTCTCATATTTTGCATATACAAGGCAAAATAGAGTTCAAACATTCCTTTCAATATTGAGATATTTCATTCATAATTTTTTTGGATATTTATCCCATCTCTCCTCAAGGAAATCATGAAAAATAACTCCAAAAATAAAATTTACAATT
>JARHVA010011804.1:5000-21362 GCA_037957365.1 Torreya grandis | reverse complement strand
GAAGGAGATGAAGCATGACACTCTTCCATTACTTATTCCCTTACATTAAAATGAAGATGAGCATTGTAAAGTAACTTGATAAAAATCCTTTCTTACAACATGGATATAGGGTTTATTAAAAGTAATTAAATATATGGTTGAGAACATTTAGATCTAAAGATTGGGATTTAAAGTCCCATTATGCATTTTAATTTATGTTTTCTCTCTTGAACAAAACCAACAACAACAACGAGAACAATAATAACAATAACAATGATGATGATGATGATGATGATGATGATGATGATGATGATGATGATGATCATAATAATAATAATAATAATAATAATAATAATAATAATAATAATAATAATAATAATAATAATAATAATAACAACTACTATAAAAATGGAGGCCATTATTTATATGGGTATATGATAAATGAGTTTTAGTGTAGTAGGTTGATGGGAGTGATAGAGTGAGAGTATAAGGTGTAAAATGCTTGTAATATTACCTTTTGGAAATATTTTTTTAGATATTTTAAGGATATATTAATATGAATAATCAATGAATAATTTAATTAATTTTTTATTAACACCTTCCCCTTATCATGTCTTATTGATAGAAGAGTTGAGTTGAAAGAGATAAGAAGGTATCAAACCAAAAAATTTATTACACCCTATTCCATTATAATAGTATATTTACGTCCTACATTAACCCATTGGTGAATCAATTATCATTATTATTGTGTGAGGTATGACCTATTCATCTCATTGTGTTACCCTTATTGTGGAACTATGTCAATGTATTTTTGTTTAAATTTTTAGTCCTTGACCATTGTCATAGTGTTGAGTTGTGTACTTAGGTGTTAGATAATGGAATCAGAGCCTTGTTACATCACCTATAAATATGGTATTAATATATATTTTTATTTTATTTAGTTTTTATGGACTCTTCACTAATCACTTATCAATTTTGCACATGATGGATCATGGGGCAGAGTGGTTTCCTACTAAATGTTCAAGAGGTGGATCACCGTAGAGGCTAGTGGTTGACATATGTTGTCTAGGGTTCAAGGAGATATAACCAAATATATGGTAGGGGAATAAAGTTTCACACATTTAACCACATCATAATCTATAGGATTCCCCAACCAATTTTGGGTAGCATATTTTTTAGGATATTCAATAGTTAGTTAGGGTTGTACAAGAGTTCCTACCACCTCTAGCCAAGGGAGTTAGTTACCATAGAACTTAGTCAAGACAAGAGGTTTAGGGATCTATGAATCATATATATGTATTTATTAATCACTCTATATTTTAGGATAGTCATTAGAGACATTATTTTATAACACTTAGGGAAGGAATCCATCTTAAGAGGGATTACACATATTGATATCTCCTAGTGTTAACCATCATCAATCATGATCACCTCAAAATTAATACTACTGATCTATATCTCTAAGAATAGGTTTTAAAATATCATGATCATCTTAATATTATATAGTTATAAGGAAATATATGTCATATTGTATTCATGATATCACCAAATTTTAATCACCCAATTTGTTGGTTTGATAGATGGGGTTAAGGCTAAGTCCTTGTTATGTAATGTTACTAGATTATTTAGAACATGTGGGTATTTAAGAAACATATGAGACATAATTGATACTCATTTATTGAGAGGATTTAATTTTTATTTGTGGGAGAAAGAGGAGGTTAAGGGTGAATTATATCTTGAGACCCTTATCTAGGAGTAGTTTTGACACTCATCTAAGCATATATATCGTGCTCATCACTTTCAGCATCAGAGGATTAATGAGTTCCATGATCTATAAACACATGGTGGAATTATCACAAAGTATTATAATATTTTCCTTGAAATCATATCTTTTATGGAGTTTTCATAAGATAAGGGGATGGTATATCTACATTTAATTAGAGGGCTCAATACTAATTTGGTCTTTGTTTTCACCTTCTCGACCATAGGACCCTCCAAGTGGAGGTTGAGAAGGAATTTACTGAAGAATATAAAAGGGTTATAACTCAAGAGGCCCAAGATAAATTTATGGGGCATATTCAAAGGAATTGAGATAAAAAAGCATGGGCATCTTCACCACCCCATAGAGGTGGATTAATACCATCACAACCATAGTAAAATGGCTAGTAGGGCCAATATCAATGAAAACAATAAGGTTAATAGGGGGAAAAATAGGAAAGGCCAAAAAATTCCTCCACAAGGTCCACATAGGTATTGAGAGAGATTAGGATAGGATAAGGGAATATCCTAGGAATAAGGATAAGGATAAGGACATTGCCAATAGAAAAAAGGTCAAAAACCTACTAAGATTCAATAGAGTGAGAAATGGGTATGTATAGACCTTATTATAATCATGAATATTATTAAGAGATGGAAAAATTATCTAAATGTTTTATTCCTAGAGGACTTCATTATTATAGAGATTTTCCTCATAGGACTTAAGCTAAGTGTAGTAGGGTTGAAGAAAACAATGACAGATATTGGTCAAGCCCATAGATTATATGACATAATAGATAAATATCAATCCAAGTATTAGGACATAGTGGTAGAAGTAAAAATTAAGATTAGTTGAATTATAGTATATTTTATTTCTAACCATGGTGATTTAGATTCATATATTTCATTGTCATTAGTAGAACATTTCAAACTAGTGACATCTATGGATTTAGACCCTTGAAAGTTGAGATGGATACTAAGGCTAAGAATACTTTCACTTAATTTATCCCTTATTTTCTTATAGACCTTAGAGTGTTTCCCATAAATTTAAAATATTCATATTTTACCCTTGGGATAATATGTTATAATCTTAGGCATGGACTGGTTAAAGACTTGTGATATCACATTCATAGATATGGAAATATTGTTAAGTGCCATGATTATTTGGGTGTAAATACGATTATATTTATACTATAGAGACCAATTGATGACAACCTTAAACAGTTATAGCTCTAATACCAAATGATGAAACTATCCAAGACTACTCTAACGTATCCTTGATGTAAATACGACAATGATCTCTTCTTTATCAGAAATTGATCAAATATGACCCATTGCAATAACTCAAATAGATACACAATATGATAGACTAGCCATGCAACAGAAAAACACTATACATAAAAGTTCTGCAAGACATTGATCTGCAACTTTTAAAGAGATTTTAAGCTTTTGTAGTTTTAGTAGAAAAGGCTTGGCCAACAAAGGATTGAAATAAATCAAGGGTCAAAATCCACGGCCCATTATCATGATAACCAGTGAATAATTATGTTACTAGAAATCTATTATGGCAATGCAACTTAAAATAGAAATACTATCAGATTTAAATGTTGATAGTTACCTTTCAAGCCTTCAAAAAGTTTGAATGCTCTTTCAGCACCATTCCATCATCTACAGGATCAAATTCATAAACATAGAAGCTTCCATCCAGACCAGTAATCATAATTGTGTTACAATCCATCTTACGTCAAAATGATGACCCTGCATAGTCCGTAGTTTCTGGATAGTTTTAGGAAATTTGAGAATTTGAGCGCTCTAATCTGATCTTTCAAATTATAACACATTTTAATATCTGCATCCACCATCTGTAGCAACGTTAATTTATAATCACACATTTTCAAGTACCATCTACTTTTTGTTTCTTTAGCAATTCTTCTACGTGCCTCTCCAAGATTCTGTATCCACGGACAAATGGTATACAAAAGGCTTTAATATATAAATAGTTCCTATTGTGTTACATGTATATGCTTCATATTTGATCAATCACCCATCGCTCAACAAAATTGGGCACTTTGAAATCCTTTCTCCTTCAAAACAAACTCAGAATTTTAATTCTGATCCTCTTAAGCAAATACTACACGGACTTTATATACTCCTTTTAAGACATTCATACAAATTATCTCATATTCGGTTTCTATTTCTTATTCAAACATTTGCCTTTTTTGGCGCCCACCGTGGGGCTCAAACCCACGACCACAAAATCTTTTATATAAGTTTGGCAGGTTCTTAAATACAAGGTATATACATCTATGCATTTAGAGTTCGGTCTCAGTGACTCTACCAATGAAAAATTTAAACACTTCGTAATTTAATTCTTCATATCAAGCGCTACACAATCATCAATAGCCAACATACATCTTCACCTTTGATACTATTTTGAAAGAATCAAAACTATCTACATGTAGACTGAAACCATTTCAAAGAACAGATGATATAAACAAAATCAACATCATTTTTTTTCATTATAAAATAAGAACACTTACATCATTCTCTTCTTGAATAAGATATCCTCGCTCTCTCTCTCTCTCCTCTATATTTCTTCCCCTGATTCCTGCATTTTCTCTTTGTTGCAGTCCTGCCTTTTTACATACTACTGCTCATTCTTCCTCTCTCCTTGCTAAGAGGCTCTCCTTCTGTCCCCCCTTCTACGTACCTCTCCTCCTCTTTAATTAATTTTCACTTTTATTGGCTTTTTTCTTTTTGCTATATTTTTGTTTTTAAAAACCTCCTTCAAACCTCCACACCCAACTTGGGCTCAGGGAAAACAAATACAGTTTTTGATTTTTTTAACAATATACTAAGGTTGAAATTATTTTAACCATTTCTCCATTATTCTCTCAATATCCCAACAATTTTTGTTTTCACTTTTACTTTTTACAATTACTCCTAAACTTTAACATTTTAGAGGAAAATACAATAAATTCAAATTTCAATTTAATCATGACCATGTCTTGTGTAGATGCTCTTGCATCACCAATTTACCTTCACATGATTTATGACATATAGCTTAGGTATAACATGGACAAAGGGTGTCAATTATATGTTATTCATGTGAGTGAAAATTCCAAGGATGAGCTAAATGTGACTAACTTGAATTCTCACCTTACTTTATGCAATTTCATAAATTTTTTTTCTTAATGAGTTTCTTGGCATGCAACCAATTTGTGATATTGATTTTAGTATTGATATTTTACATTAATTAAAGTAAATCTACAAGGATCCATTTATAATGGATACACTTGAGCATGTAGATCTCAATATTTTGTTACATGAACTCTTGGAAAGGGATACATATGTCCTAGTGTGTCCCCTTTGGGTGAACCTATTATATTAATCAATAATAAATATGGATCACTCCATATTTTCATTCATTATCAAAAAATAAATAAGGTGACTATAGAAAACCAATATCATTTTCCCTAATTCAATGACTAGTTTGACCAAGTCAATTGAACCAAGGTGATATAAAAAAATGATTTCAAGTTAGGATACCACTAGTTGAATATAATGGAGGTAAACATCCATAATTTAAGGATATAGTATGGCCACTATAAGTTTATGGTGGTACCCTTGAGGCTAAACAAAGTAATGGTAGAATTTTTTAGACTAATAAATTATTCTTTTAATTTTTATTTAGTTCATTTTGATCTGATATTCCTAAATGATATCTTGATTTACTCTCATACCATGGAGAAGCATGAGGATCACCTAGAGAATGTTATTTAGTGTCTCTAAGAGTATTTAATATATGAAAAATTGGACAAGTGTTTCTTATTGAAGTACATCTCTCAAATATTTAAGCTATTATAGAGTGTCCAACACCTAATTCAATAACTAAGGTGTGCATTTTTATGAAATTAACACAATATTACATGAATTTTCATGTATATCTCATCCCATAACCTCCCTTCAGAGAAAAGGGAATAATTTTTTTTGGATAAATATGTGTGAAGATGTACTTATAAATTTGAAAGATTTCATTAGTATTACACCCATCTTGGTGTTTCCTGATCCTATGAATAAATTTTGGTATGAACATATTTATTTAAGGAAGATATCAAAACTATTATTAAATATAATGGTAAGGTTGTGGCATATGAGTCATGAAATATAAAAAAATATGACATCAAATAACCTACCCATGACATAGAGTTTATAGGTACTTATCATGATCTTGCTCATTACCACCACTTTTTTGATGGTTTAGTATTTTGTCTTGAGGAGTGACCATTTGAGCCTCAAGCTTATTTTATCTTAACCAAAACTTAATTTATAATAATGTTTTTGTATTAATTTTATGCATGAGTATAATTTTGACATAGAGCACATTAAGGGAAAATAAAACATAATTTTATATGACTTTATTAAGAGGTGACATCAACTAGTTCCAAAAAGGGCCAAGATAGATTTGAGGGATTGCATCATAGAGTGACTCCCTTGGGACATGTTTTGTCTTGACCTAAATAAAATATGAACTCATAGATAACATTTGTGGGAATTTTTTTAGGGTTTTCCATTGAATCAATCTCATTCACTATAAAATATGCATCTATACACAAGATTATGGGGATTTACATCTTTTTAAATTATAAGAGGCACATTGATCCTCTTATTGAGGTTGTACATGGGTGAATTTTTTTCCTACATAGCTATATCAATCATATATCTACCCTAGAATATGCAAATACATGAAAAAAATTGTTTCTTGATGCCTTGAATACTACTACATTAATAAAAAACATCAACATGTAACATGGCTTATTTTTACTCACAAGTTTTTGAATTGAAAATGGGACACCATTTTTATGGATTTTATTGTTGGTCTCCCTTAACACCATGATGACATCATGATAATAGTGGAAAAATTGACCAAGGTGGCATATGCTTTACCCAACAAGATTACTTATTATTCCATGGTAGTGGCCATAATAATTTTAGATGACATACTAATATTGAATGGTATACCCTAGAAGATCATCTTAGATTGGGATCCTTGATATACCTTTAAACCATTTCATAGATAAAATTTGTAATAATGAATAAGTTTGAAGAGAGGGTTTTTACCTTAGAGACATAAAATATTCACGTGCAAAACAACACTAAAAAACTCATTTAGATGACTAGACTTACTATCAAAAATTGTGTATCCAATATAAATGTCCTAGAAGATGTAATAAAAGTTGAGTGAGAGTAGCAAAGCAATGTCAAGACCAGCAAGAGGACCAAGGGACCTAAAAAGAGAAATATCTCTAAATTTGATCATTTTTATATGGGGGATGTCAAAAATGTCCTCAATGACTTGGCATAATAATGTAATTTTGTTCTAAATGATCTTGATATGTACCTCTTATTTTTTTGTTCACTATCATTTTTTGTTGTATTTTGGTTGTTATCTTACTTTTGATTAACAAGATATTTATTTTTATTTATTCTTGGTTCCTTTTAATTATATCATTTTTTATTTAGGAATTTTCAATTTAATTGGCATGGGACCCTCTCAAAACCCACATTTTATCAATAATTAAAAAAATTGTAACTATGCTCAACTTTAACATATATTATCACCTTGAGATAGATTGGTAGATAAAGAAGATAAACTAAGTTATAGAGAATATGTTGAATATGTATGTTATGGAAAAATAGTCCATCTAATAGTATTTATATACATAGTGGATTCTTATTATAATAAATGTTACCATATCTCTATTGATATGGATATGTTTGAGGATTTATATAGCAAGGAGTGAAAGAGTCCTCTGAGTTAGGATTACTTATATGATCATGTGTTTATTGGAGATGCATTATTTTGGAAGAAGTATGCCAATGTGAAGATATTGGATCAATATTATTGATCAATCATAAGGTTTTATTGTGTGTACAACCTATTAATAGTATTATTAGCTATGGTAAGTTCTCTAAGATCACACAACATTTTTAAGGATATTTGGATATCCTAAAAAGCATTAGTCTAGTATCTTAGTGTCATGTATTCCCACCTAGTTTATCAAGCATTAATGATGTGTTCAATGTTTCAGTTTTATAAAAATATATTCTAGATGTATCACATGTTTTGAATTAGTCTTTCTTGGAGATGGAGGAAGCCAAACAGATTTCATTAGAGCCTATCAAGATTTTGGAGCATCAGAGGTTAGACCTTCGAGGATGAGACATTGACTAGGTTATGGTATAATGGGACATATATGATGAGTAGGTTTCTACTTGAGAGGATGCAAAAATACTTTATGCCCCATACCCACAAAATTTTAGATGAGTTCTAAGAAGAATTATTTATAAGGGGTTTTGGAGGTAATGATAGCTTTGGCTTCCAACTTGTACCTCAAATGCCATGAATGTTATTAGTTATCTGTTGTAGATTTTGGATTGTATTGAGATCATTGGGTAATGATACTAAATTATATTAACTAATGGACATGGTTATTATATATTTATTACTTATACATTGTGATGAGTTCGGATTACTATCATAGATATGTAATAATTTTTATTCCTTGCTTATTACTAATATGATTAGATGATTTATATAATTTTAAGTTTTAATGTAACTTCTAACCATGTATTCATATTATTTTACTAAGTTCCATGATGGGTATGGTCTAGATCTAGATATGTGATCCTTTTTAAAATTTGGCACATTTTTATATGAGAATGATCAATGTGCATGTGATAGGATTCATGAAAGTACATTAACATGGTCTTAATATATGACCTTGTGTTAATATTATTATTTTTATTAAAATGTAAACATTATTAATGCTAAATTTAGTGTGTATGTGACATATGTTATTATGGTAGGATAGGGAAGAAAAATAAGTGACCATTAATCCACCCCAAACAAGCCCTTTCCAACTTGTAGTAGAGCCCTTAATGACATGTTTATCTAAAAATTTGTATGTGTGTTTGAAATGTGTTGTATTTCATATGTATCTTTAAGACACCTCCATGGAGTTGTGTGTGTGTGTGTGTGAACCTTGATTCAAAATTTTTATCATGATTGATCCTTAGGCATGTAAATATTAAGGGAACCAATTTATGTGCCAAAGTTTTATATCTATAAAAGAGTCATGTTTAAAAATATTCAAAATGTGATTTTTTTATTCCACTAGTCAAAAGAGAGTTCTGATAAATAGTTTAACCTAAGAAGAATTTAAAAAGTTAAACAAATCAAGAAATTATTTTCTCTTGACATATCCTAAGAATAGGTTGAGTTGTGATCGAGAGTTGATATTTGTCCCCCTTATATAGGAAATAAAATATAGTGACCATTTGCTTCCTTAAGTATAAAAAATATATGAAAATATTCCATATTTATAAATTATAACATAATCATGGAGACTTAAAGTAGAAATTGCATGAGATTGAGGAAGGAAAACAAAAAGAGAAGGATTTTAAAATTGTGGAAGGGTTGAGGTAAGTAATTTTCAATAGTATATATATTGTAAAATGTTTTTTACTATGTTTGAAATCTCTTTAGTTATACTTGGGGAAATGTAAAGGAGGAGCTAAAAAATGAAAAAGAAGCTTTGGGGATTGAGGATTGCTTGATAACCTAATTTCTCTTAGGGATCTTGATGAATACAAAGCTTATGTCTTAATGGATCTTTCTAGGTTCCCTTATGATTCAATTGGTAAAAAAAATTAATAGATAAATAATAAATTTGAATAAGAAGATTGGGTCTTATGCATGCTTGTTAGATTTCAATCTTAATCATATTAAAAAATACCTTAGTATGGAAAATGTGCAAATTATCATTGATGTTTTAATAGTATTATTCTTAAACCTCCCATTTACAAAAGGTATTTGAACCCATTATTATAATGGTAATGGTTTTCGTCTATTTAATCCATAGTTGGCTATCGATCTCTGGGTAAAATCTAATGACTATGTTATACTATTTTTTGGGTCACCTCTTAGCATTTGGGTTTGATGAGGACCATATATAACTGATTATATCATATGGTTAGGACATGAGTACCTCCCCCTCTTGCCTGGATTCTATGTTTATGAGTTTTAGAATGAAGAATGTTGCTATGTTTCTCAGGTATGGAAAGGGAAACATTTGAATTTTTTTGAGTGATGGTTGATTATTAATTCAAGAGCATCCCTAAAGTGAAAAAATTATATATCATTTTATTAAAGTTATAGTATCTATGTGTGCAAGTGGATAATAATGTGTAAGCCTAGCCTAAGATTGAATTGGTAAATAATGATTGTTTTCAGACAATGGTGCATAATTTTTGGATGTTAGAGTCAAAGAACACAAAATGTGAAGTTCATTCACGTGTACCATTTTGTTGAGTGTTAAATCACTCTAAAGAAAATAAGGGAATTAAATAAAACCCATAAAATTAAAGTTTTTAGACAATTTCAAATACATAGAATATGTATGGATATCTCTATAACTCATAAAATAAGAAGGACATTGTAGATTCAATTGCATAAAAATATGTACAAATAATTGATATGTCAGCAACCTTGATGAAGAGGACACATCAGCATTGGCCATCAAACGTACATCAAAACCAGTAGAAAAAAGCCTATAATTAAATATGATTCATTATAATTTTGGATTTAGGCAACAAAATTTAATTTCAAACCTATAAACTTTGACCTTGGCCTATACATTATCATGTAATTTACCATCTAACTAGTTCAAATGGATAAAAATAAGCTTCTATAAATTTTTGAAAAGGCCTATAAATATGAAATTAGAGATTATTTATAAAAATTTTAAGGAGAGAAGAAGGAATCTCTTTCAAAATAGGGATCTTGAGAGGGAGAAAAATGAGATTCTACCAAAAAGAAAAGATAACCACCAAGGAGTGTGAGAGAGTGGGTCGATGCCCAAAGATACAAAATTTTATATAATCCTAAGAGTTAAACCTTTTAATCACAACAAAGTCAAGTGATTTATAAACATATATTATGCATTTGCCTTTGAGTTAATGAAATTAGATTTGTTTGAAGTTTTTTGAGGTTGTGTTTGTGTGTGAGTCCCTAGTTACATGGATTGGAATTATTTAACTAGAAACCCAACTATAACTGCATCATGTTTGGTATCAAAGTAGGTTTCAAATCCTGCAAAGAGTGTGAAAGATGTCACTGATGTAGGATTGTAAATAAATAATTACAACATTAGTGTGTGAAAATAGAGGTGAAAATTCTATTAAGAAGGACCATTGGTAGAGAATTAGTATTTATATAATATCAGGTATAAATGACAAAGACCTAGATGTGTTTCATGTTGTACATACATGCCTAGATGTTTTTGAATTGGACTGATGGATAGGGTTCATTTAAAGTAGTGATAAGAATGATGATGAAAGAGAAGGGACACATGTTAGAGGAATTGAAGGATCTATAGGAAAAGATGTATATGATTATATAGAACCACATGAAGATGCTATGGAGAGGCTCTTGAAAGATATATCACACATTTTTAAGGGAACACAAATATACTTTCTATGTTTATTAGGAAATTTGAATCAAGAATAACTAGTTGATTGGATCAATGACATGGAAGATTAATTTGAGTACGAGGATGTTTTTATCCCTTAGTAGATCAAGATGGGTCAAATTAATTTGAAATGGAATGAATCTTTACGGAAGAAGGAAGACCAAAATGAACAACACAAAATATTAAAATCTAAGATAACAAGTTGGGACATAATGATTACCAAAATGAAAGGAAAATATTTTCTTGGAGACTACTAGATGGATATTTTTAAGAAGCTTTAGATCCTTAGATAAAGGGAGATGTGGGTGAATGATTTCATATAATAGTTCTATAAATTCATAATAAATTTAGTCATAATGACGTAGATAAGTAAAACGTCACATAATACCTTAATGGATTGCACTTTTAGATCCATGAAAAAATAATTTTTGGTTAGATATAGACTACCAAAGAATATTATAAATTAGCACCTAAGGTAGAAGGGAAAATGTCTTAGATGCACCAAAGTGGTGCACTTGGTAGAGGAAGATTATAATGAAGAGGAGGAAGAAATTAGTTAAGACAAATCACATCATTCTTAGTCTAGAGTAGATCACATACCCAAGACTAAGTTGAGAATTGAAATTTTAAACAAGGAAGTATGCACAAATGAGGTGGATTTTATCATTATAGAGGAAGAGGTATATTTGGTAGAGGAGGACAATTATTACCATAAATATGTTACATGTGCTAGGGTATCCATATTTTGAATGCCCATAAGCTCAAAGTGAGGGGAGAAGAAGAAAATATTAAAGTGTACATGTCATGTATGGGGCTAATGATTTTGTAGGATTAGTTGAGTGATATGAGGAGATTAAATATGAAGAATAATTAATGTTTAAAATATTCTTTTTAAATATTGTTAATGAATACAAGGTTATGATGTAGAGGAAGAGTCTAGGTAGAATCATAAATAAGTCAAGAGGTAAGTTATGCAAGGTGATAATATATAGTGGTATCACTAAAAATTTAATTTCCATAGATATGGTTGATAAGCTATGCCTAAAAAAGGTGTCACCCTAAACCCATACAAAATTTCATGATTGTATAAGAGTCAACAAGTGTTGGTCAATGAACAATGTTTTGTGAAGTTCTATATGCGTGCATATCAAGATGACATGTGTATGACATGATTTTGATTGATGTATGTCATTTTATGTTGTAGAGACACTAGTAGGATAAATAGAAGGAAATAAATTAAGGGTTAACAAACACATATCTATTGGATAAAAATGGAATAAAGTAAAACTTAAGCCTATTAAAAGATAATGAATAAAAAGGGTATAACATTATGTATATGAGAGTGTTAACAGTTTTAGGAAAATAATTCCTAAGAGAGGTGTAAAAGGAGTAATGTTACATGATAATACATAGGATATTATGAGAGGATGGCGTATAAGAAAAGAAGAAGGCTGAAAAAACATTATCATGCAAATTAAATACATTTTTAGAAGAGTTTGACATAGTCTTGAGCAACATACTAGAGAAGTTTCCACTAATATGAATTACTAACTACCATGGATTTTATTCCAGGAGAAAACCTTCCTAAAAATTTAGTGCATAGGATCAAACTAATGGAGAGTGAGGAAGTGAAACGAAAAATTCATGAGTTTTTGAATAATGGGATGATAATGGAAAAATTGAGCTTGTGTTTAGTATTGAAGTGTCAATACCAAACAAGGATGGAGAGTGTGCATGTGTATAGATTCATGTGTCATAAACAATATGATTGTAAATTAAATATTTTCATTTTCATGCATGGAAAATATGATAGACTACTTGATTGGTACAAGATATTTTATAGATTGACCTAAGCAACATGTATCACCAAATTAGAATCCACAAAGGAGATGAATGGAAAATGACATTTAAATAAATTAATGAATGTATGAATGGTTGGTTATACCATTTGGTCTAACTAACATTCTTAGTATGTTTATGAGGCTGATGAATGAAGGGTTGAATCCATTCATACAAAATTATGTTACTATCTATTCAAATGATATTTTCATGTTTATCAAAACCAAGGGGGAGCATTTGGATCATCTAAGGGATGTGTTGGAGAAGTTATAGGAGGAAAAGTTGTTGGTTAATGTTAATAAGTGTAGTTTTTAAAAATAGGAGTTAGTGTACTTAAGTTATTTAATATTTTAATAAGGAATAAAAGACATAAAAAATATACATGTTATAATGGATTGGCCATTACTAAAAAACTATTGTGAGGTGTAAAATTTTCATAGATTAGTGAGGTTATATAGAAAGTTTATAATAAGATTTATTGGGTTTTTTGAATAAATACCATAGACATTGCATGGAGATCATAAATAATTTATTTGGATGAAATAAGTAGAGTACAATTTCCAAGTGATAAAGAAGAAGGTGATGGATTAGCCAGTGTTAACACTACAATATTTAAATAAAGCATTTCAATTTGATTGTGACACAAGTGACACAATGATCAACATAGTTATGAGTTAGGAAGGAATACCATAGACTATTTAAGTGATAATTTAAGTTAATCCATTCAAAAATATATACTTTATGACCAAGATTTATATTCTATGGTACAATCACCAAATAAGTGGAGGCACTACTTATTTTCAAAAGATTTTTTGTTGTATACATATCACTTGCTGATAAAATTCCTTAATATTCAAGGGAAGCTAAATAAAATGAACATATGAAATGGGTGGAGTACTTTAAAAGTTACACATTCATGATGAAGCACCCAAGTATAAGTTCAACCAAAGTAATAGACGTGATAAGTAGGAGAACATTGATAATAATTGAGATGATAATCAAAGTAATAAGATTTGATTTAATGAAGGATTTATACCATCAAGATGAATATTTTTGATAAGCTTGAAAAGTTTGTAAATAACCATGAAGTATGAATCAAATTCCATACCTAAGCTATGTGATTTAGAATGGAATTATTTTCAAAGGAGCACACTTACGCATACCTAGAGTGTAAGGTTTGAAATACTAGCGAGATAATTTGAAGGAGACAATATGTTTATATTATTGGATAAAATTTAATATTATTTAAAGATGGGTGATATGTTTGTGCATATGTGCAGAGGTATAGTATATGTTAGTTAGCTAAGGGAATAATCTAGAATAAAAGTTTGTACCAACCCTTGATAGTGTCAAAAAGACCATGGGAATATATAAGCATGGATTTTGTACTTGGATTTCTTATAATGTAGAGGGGTGATGATTACATATTTTTTATGATGGATAAATTTAATAAGATGGAACATTTTATTCCTAGAAATAATACTGGTGACATGAAAATCATAGACAATTTGTTATTTAGAATAGTGATGGGGATACATGGATGACCACACATCATAGAATTTGATAGAGACATAAAGTTTGTAGGCCATTTTCAGCTAACTCTATAGAAGTATTTAGGGATAAGTTTGAATTATAGTTTTGCATAAACATTTGTAGGATGATGGAAAAAGTAAGGTTTTTAATAAAATCCTTTTTAATTTGTTTATATGTTGATTTGGATATAAACTAACAAAATGGGACATGGTGTTGGTGCAAGACAAATTTTTGTAAAAAAAATATGTGAATCAAATCTTGAGGAAAACATATTTTTATATATTTTTAGGAGTAAGTCCAAGTGGAGTCACTAGGTTGAGGAGAATAAATTAGGCACAAGGAAAGAGTATAGAAGCTATGGATTATGCCAAATACTTTCAAAGGTTCCATTCATAAGTGAAGCAGATACTTGATTAAAGTAATCTAGGTTATAAGTGGTGCATATATGAGAGGTGTATAAGTAAATAAATTGCGTCATGAGACTTGGAATTAAAACATTTTTGAATGGATATTTTCCCAAGAGAAACCTATAACAAGTTGAAGTTGAAAAATATAGGCCCCTAAAAATTATTGTGCAAGTTTTTAGTAAATGTGTATGAGATTGATCTACCAAAAGGGATGGACATATGACTAATATTCAATGTGGCATACATGTATGATTTTCATGAGGCATAATAGTAGTAGTAGTAGTAGTAATAATAATAATAATAATAATAATAATAATAATAATAATAATAATAATAATAATAATAATAATAATAATAATAATAATAATAATAATAATAATAATAATAATAAATGAAATAATTTAAGTGAAGGGCATCATTTCTTGAAAAGGAGAGGGAAGAGATAGAGTCAATACTAGAATTCAAGGTTGTGAAAATAAAGTGGGTGAAACAATATAATTTTATTTTGTGTAATGGAATAATAATGAAATTTAAGTTGTATTATGGTTTATATATATATATATATATATATATATATATATATATATATATATATATATATATATATATATATATATATATATATTAGACATAATAGATATGATCTCATAAATTTTAGATAATGATATAGATCTCACATTTTAGTTACCTAGGGTGTCTAATGTAGGATCATCCCTCATGTGAAACAATCATGTATATTTTTTTGTAGGTCATAGTAACTATGCTTTAATATGGTTGAGAATAATACTATCCTAATATTGAGATAGTAATTAGTGATCAACATGGGATAGTAACACACAAGTTTTGGATGTTAGATTTGAAGCATGTGTAAATAAGAATACATGCACATATACCATTTTGATCAATGCTAGAGCATGCTAAAGAAAAGAAGGGGATCATCAAGAAATCCTTATCATGTAAGGTTTTAGACAAGGTAACACATGTAACAAATTCACACACATATATAGCTCATAATAATCTTGACCAATAATACATGTCATTATTAACCATTAAACCTATATCAACACTAATGGCTAAAACCCCATATTTAAATATGAATCACTAATCGTTGGGATTTAATCTAAAAATTGAATTCAAAACTTATAACCACCAACACTGGTTAATAGATCATCATGTAATGAATATATTAGTTGGTTTAAATGATAGGAAACAAGCCTATAGACATTTTTAAATAGGCGTATAAATAAGAAGTTAGATATACATTCAAGGAAAACTAAGGAGTGAAGGAGGCTTTGACAAGATAGGGAGGTTTAGAG
>JARHVA010011803.1:0-21366 GCA_037957365.1 Torreya grandis | reverse complement strand
AGAGTTCATTTTCATAGTCAAAATATATTTCAAAGGGATATGGAAGACTATTTTGAAAATAAAATTATGATAATGTAATTTTATATCAAAATTTTAGATATGTTATTAAGAGATATTTTGATGAAATTCAATAAATTACAGTAAAAGTGGTTCAGTTTGTTTCAATCACTTGATAGTAAAAAGATTTTTTTTATAAAGTATGGTTTAATTTTGAATATCTACATGCTTTTTTATATTGTATTTAAAATTTCTGGATGGGATCAGCTTGGGTCAAGTAGGACTAATGATAATCAAGTGGGGGAAATTAGGTTTATGGTAGCAATGTGAACCAATAGAACCTAAATAAAAATTTATTGAGGGTGGTTTTATGGCTAAGAGATTCGGCCCTAGATTTCATAGAGGTTATAGGATGTCTATTCACTTTGATTGAAAAAATCCCAAGTTTTTGGAATGTTCTAAATAATCTACCTTTTAATCCATCCAATCATAGAGCTAATTGAGTATTTCATGGATGGAGATTTGTTCTTAGGACTCCTCATAGCATTTTCTCTCACCATTTTAAAATTAATCTACATAATTTACCAATATAATCACCCACTCCTAAAATATTTTATCCCATTAATGAGCCTCACCCTATTCATGAAGCCACTCAGTTTTATGTTAAAGTTGTGCATGCTAAAATCTTTGTTAATCTTACCCTACCTTCTATTTATAATGAGCCTTCATCTTCTTATAGGGTTCCCATTTTAGGATGTAATAATTTAATTATGAAAGGGAAGACATCAATTATTAATAAATGTGTGATTAAAATTCATCCAAGTACTTTAGATAAGCATTTAGGTAGTTAGAATGACATAGGTTCTCTAGTTGAGGTCAGATTTCTCAAATGGATTAAGCTAGAGATAGATAATACCTCAACTGATTTGGGAACAAATTTGATTTGCCTTCTAGTAGTTGAGATGGAATATAAAGAATTTGTGAATGAATAAAGGAATCTTTTAATTGAAGTCTTTTCATATTTTAATGATTATTAGATGTTAGTAGGATAAACTTGTATTTTCAATTGAACTCTAGTTGGCAAAATTCTATACTTTCAAAGTTGATATTTTGACTTTCAATTTTGATATTTTGATAGATAAATTTTGGAAAGTATATAAGACTTTAATTTTTTGACAAATATATGCTTAAGTTCATTTTTGGAAATCTGCATTATGGTTGAAATAAATAGGAATTTTATTAAAATTTGATTTGTCTATTTATTGTTTAATATATATATTCTATTTTATTATTAATTGATAGGGGTCACAACCCATTAGATATACCCCATTTATATTCAAACACTTGATCCATTAAGACTTTTAAGTCTTAATGAAAATTTCACTGATAACTTTTTATATTAATTGACTTTTGTAGAGTCAATTAATTAAAGTAAACTAATAACTAATTGGGGTTAGTTATAACTTATTTTTCAACAAAGTTTGAATCATAAAAGGAGATCAGGGATTCATTTGAAGAGGAAGAACAACACATGTATTAAGGACTTATACATTTATGAATTCAATCATTTATTTCTATCTTTTTGTATGCAACTTCTCTAATATAGCATGGCTTTTGTAGATAGACCCAATGATACTTTTTTAATGGTGGAGTAATTGCTTAGGCAATACACATATATAAAGTTTTCATAATATCATTTACAATAGATTATCTAAAGTTTGTAAAGTTTGACATATTTTAATGATTGTTATTTTTATTTCTATGTGTAGAATCCAAGTATTCAACTTGAATAATGATAAAAACTTTTCTATTGAGACATTTCATTCATCTATTTTGATTATAAAAGTTGTCTCTCAAGTATTTTTAAAGAAAGATGTTGGTTTCTCAAATAAAATCCATCTTTTCTCCTAAGATGACTCTTTCTTTAGAGACTAAAATTTTATTGTACTTTATCTTGATTTTAATTTTATTATCATTTTAGATTAATCTTTTATTAATCTATTTCCTTTTTCTATTTATTTAGTTTAATATCTTTATCTTTTTGTTTATTTTAGTTTACGCTTCATTTCCAGTTTAAGATTAATTTCTTATATTATATCCTTGTATATTTTCTTAAAGATAGATTTTTTTTCTTTGATTCGTTCTTTATTTTAGTTTAGATTTTAGATTAATAATTTATAGATAAATTTTAGATTTAAATTTTTTATAAGTTTAGTCATAGTTTAGATTATTTATTCTACTTGGTTAGATTTATATTATATAGTTTATTACATTTATTTAGACTTGTTAAATTGTTTAGTCGTTAGTTTATTCTTGTTCGGTTTACTTAGTTGTTAGGCTTCATTATTTTTGTTAGTTTGTTATATTTCTCTTAGAATAGTTGTTATTTTACTTTGCTTTTTTTCCTTTAGTTTGTTGTTTGATGTTTCTAGTATTTTGTGTCTTCATGTGTAAGTTTCATTTCATTACTTTTTGATTGAAAATCTGTTTATCTCAAATCTATTTCACTTTATATTTCTGGTTATTATCTTGAGGTTACTTAGAAGATATTATAATATAAATTAAGATATTACTTTCAAATATACAATATTATTGAATCATATTTATTTCCTTCAAAAGATTGCTTAATTCATATGTCTTCTCTGTTAGATAGGATATATTACATATTCATATATAGACTTATTCATTATTTAATAAAATGGACTTCTAAAATCCTAATTGAATGTTTTATATTTTATAACTTATTTGTTATTTCATATAACATTTTAAAAAAACCCCTCGCATCTTTGGGATCATAATTGAACCTTTAGAACCTTACTATTATATTAGTATGATTCCAACATATACTTTAAAATAGGCAAAAGGGTTGATTAGTTGATGATAGAATTTTCATCATCAATAAGTTATTCAAATTCTAAGGAAGATGGCTCTTCAATTTGTTATAATTGTTACATTAGTAATTTATGATTATAGGGAGAAATATGAACTAAATTCATATGATGTATTTTTCAAGGCATAGAGTTAATTTACTCTAAAAAATTCCAATTAGTTTTGAATAGGAATAACTATCATGAGGCTTGAAAGATAATAGATTTTTATTATGAAGATTATTTGGAGTTTTGAATTGAGGAAGTGGTTCATCAATGGTCTCTGAAGGTAGGTTTGTGGTATTAGTGTCTTTGAGAAGTTTCTCTTATAAAGATAATTTCTTTAGTTTTTTTACGAGATCTTTATGGATGGGTTTGATTAGATAATTGACCTTAGCCACATTCACATATTGGTAATTAGTTTAGTATTGATCATAACCAACATCAATTACACAAATATACTTGTTTAATTATTGAGGGTTAGATGTAGAGAAAGTTTTTGAGTTGTTAGAGTAAGAATATTTGAAAGGTTATTTATTTTGATAAACATTAATTTAATCATTATGAAGGATTTTTATCATGGCATCATGATTGAATGAATATCCTAGCATAAAATAAATTGACAGTTTTGTAAACCCACAACATGTTTCATGGGAATGACCTATATTGGCATGGAACCAAAATATATTTTTAGGATCTTATCATTTAGGGGGATTATTAGGATATGTTAATGGTTTAAAAGGAACTAAAATTTGTTTCTTTTATTACATAATTAGTGGCATATGGGAAGGTTAGGGATTTTCCATTTTAACTACTCCTAGTTTTGGTTGAGGAGGATTTCTAGTGTTTGTACTGGTTGAATGTTGGAAAGATACCACAATGGTTTTAGTTTTAGGTTCAAACTATTTCATTATAAATTATTTGTTCTTAGCTTGATCGATAACATCATTAAAAGTTTGGGGAAAAAGTTCAAACCTTGTATTAGATGGAAGGTTTTAAGGCAATTATGAAAATTTTGAACAAATTGTCATCAGTCATTTTGTGATTAGTTTTATGAGCCAAAGATTTCCATCATTTGATAAAATCATGAGCTGATTCAATAAGGGATTGATTAGCATTGATGAAATGACTAAAATTTTTTTTAGGAAGATCATTATGTTAAAATTCCTTATCTAATGTATTAACTAAATCCTCTTGTTTCCATATATAATGTTGGGGAAGTTGGTTATACCATTATAATAAGTCATCTATGAATGTTTTAAATAAAAGTTTAGTAGTGGTGAACATATTAGTTTTTATCCAATATTTATAAAGATTATTAAATACTTTTAGAAAATATGCAAGGTTTTTAATATAATCATATTTAATAGTTGGAGATACATTACCAATATCAATAGATACATTGAAATGGACTAAAGGTTTGCTTTGAATATGTTAAAGCATATTCTTATGCATGATAGGTTGGTGAATGACATTTATAATGACATCTTTAAGAGGTGGAGGGATGAAATTTTGGTTATTTTGGGGAAGAAGGATAGGAGGCTTATTAGTCATGTTTATCAAATGATGTTGTAGTTGCATCATTTGATAGGTATTATATGTTTGCATGATGTCCATTTTTTTACTATTTGTGAAATAATTTGAGTTGTATCAATTGGTTGGTTGGTGTTTGGAGGAAGATTCCACAAACTGGTATTAGGATTAGGGTTTTTAGGTGTGAGACTAGTAGGAGGTAGTTTTTTGGTTTTGAGAATATTTCCTATGGGGTTAGTTACTAGGCTTGTGTCAATTTCCTCCATAGTATGGTAAGGTGCCTAAAAGTGATAATTAGATTGATAAATATGGAATGGATTTGATCCACCAATATCATCTATTGGTGTGATTTTAAAAATAATGTAATCAAAATATTATGAATGAGAAAAGGTGCTCCAAGAGTGAAGATCCTTTTGGGTAGTGAAGGTAGGAAGAAAATAACATCCCATATAGTGTCTAAATGGATTCAGGAAACCTAAAAAAAATTTGATAGGGGATTTCATGGTGCTTGAAGGAAAAATATGAAATTATGAAGGAAGGATGAAAAATAAGGTTAGAGTAGACCAAACTTAGAATAGTATTGGCCAATAGGTACAAAGTCAACTGGGTCGATAGAGTCTATAAGAAAGGCCAATAGAACAAGATGTAAAAGACATAGTCAAACTAACTAACTATGTTTTATAGATGGTGAAACTAAAGTAGAACAAAAATATACATAGTCATATGGGTCAATTGTGTAATGTATATGCGGAAACTAAATAGGTGAAAAAAATACATGGTCATATAAGGGATTATGTACTGAAGGTAATCAAGACTAAAAGTTTGTAAGAGACCGTGTCAACAAGGATGATATGTTCTAAAATTAGGGAGGAATTTTGAAATATAATAGCTAAGTAAATATAATTAAGCACAAAATTAATTATATTAATGTGTTTTATATAACTGTATCACATAGTACAAACCTTGCACTAATGCTTGCTAGTACAAGTTTTGTAATATAAAATATAATGATCAAAAAGAAAGTGACAAAACTTGAATGTAAATGTTAATTAATTGGTCATTCATGAATTTTGTTAAGTTATAATAAATTTTGAAATTAGTGTAATATAAGGTTGTCTATAATAAGGAATTAAGAATAAATTTATTGATAGTTTCAGGTAGTTTAGGCTGAAAGGGATCTATATTGGCAATAGTACTAGCTTGGTATTGGGTCCTACCCCCTCACTTCATAATCCTACAATGATAAAGGTGTCAAGTGATTTTTAAATATATACCATCAACCATATGTTTATACTTGGACATAAAACCAAGTTGACTTCACCCTTGGTGATGAAATCCAATTTGGTAGACCTTGGGAAGAAAATGTTTAATGATTTTTAGTGTTAAGTGATTTGGAAGTGTGTGAAAAAGAGAAAATTAGTTTGACTAACTTGGTAAATTGAGAAACCACCTAATTAGTCTATGTTTTTTACTCTAATAATGCAAGAAAATGAAAAGGAAATTTAATTAATTACTAGAAAAATAGGTTAATTTATTTGACTATGAAGAGTACAGAGTCAATTCAGTGACACTATATGCAAACAATATAGAACAAAGTCAATAGGGTTGCTACTATCTATAGAAGCAATATCTAGAAGAACATAATCAAATAGGTTAATTATTTCTTCTAGAGATAAGATATTATACATAATTATATCGATCTACTCATCCTACTTCACTATATAATTAAATTTTTATAGACTACAAACTATGAAAAAAAAGACCAAATGAAAAATAGAAATGACATAGAAGGTAAGAATGAACCTTGGTAATTTTGAAGATGTTTAGTTTGAAAATTTTATGTTGTGTTTCTCAAATGTTGTTTAAAATTATGTAAACATAGTCGATTGGGTTGATGAATTTTTTAGAACTTATATGCTAAAAAATATTATATGAATAACGTCAACTGGATTGACTATGTTTGCAAAATTGTATGATGAAAACAAATTAAAAATAAAGTCGACTGGGTTAATGAAGTATGAAATAATGTAGTTGAATAATGAGACTATTTCAAAATGATCAATCTAGTAACTTGTATCTGGAGAAGACCTTTATAGAGAAAATAGAGTTGATTTGTAGTGATTATGTGTTAAACCTATGCACAAAATGTTAGACTATATTGAAAAGTTTGATACAATACCTCAAAAATAAAAAATATATAAGATGATAGTAAAATTAATGCATGAAAGAAACCCTAGAAGGGTTATCTTCACATTATATTCACTAAAATATATACAAGGGAACATTTAGCTGACCTATGATTCAATCTTAGCTCATAGAAGATAAATCATACTTACACTTCCATTAGTTGATACATTTAGATAATTGAGGTCATGACCAAGATGGATCTAATAGACCTATCCAAGGTATCCCTTACCATAATAATATCACTAGAGAGGATTCCAAAGCCTCTAGTCAAGCAACACCATGTAATAACCATAATGAGGTCTTATGTTTTCTATTATTCACTAAGTATATGCAAAGTAAATTAAAATCTAACTTAGTTCTCACTAAAGCTTATGGCATAAAATGGGGCTAATAAACATGAAAATGAACATGCATAGAATAATTCTATTTAATATATGTGTAAATATAGCCTTAATTCATAAAGAGATAAATACAATCAAAATCCATTACTTATGTTACATTTATCTAGTAAAATATAGGATTCAAGTTAAATATACTTGCCTTGAAGATGAACTTGTTGAGACTCAATCTCTCCCTTGGCCAAAGGTTATTTATAAGAGCTTTTTGTGTATTTTTTAAGAATCTAAGTATAGATAATGGCCTATATCCTAAGACCTCCTAATGAGTCTCAATATTTCACAAGATAAAGTTTTTACCTCCAAGTGTAAACCCTAAGCAAATAACTCCTCAAGTAGAATGGTGGAAGAGCATATTATAAAAAAGTGAAAATGAATAATTAACTTTGTATCTCTCTCTAAGAAATTGTAAAATGAATGTGTATATATAGATGAATTTAACCCTAAATATTTTATAAAGTTTAATCGTTGACCCAATTTGACCTTGTATCATTAATTGATAAAAGTAAGTTATGTCTTAGATTGGGTAAGTCAAGGCTAACCTAGACCTATAACATGCTAATATTAATTAGAATATAGGGTCAGTTTAAGATGGCATTATCAAATAAATGTCAAAAATAGTTTTAGGCTTAGGTAAGGGTTTACTAAGGTGGTGAATTTATTAGAAGAGTGTGTAGGAGAAGTTTGTGTTGATTTCAAGTGGTGGTATAGGGGATAACAATCTTGCAAAGCACTAGTGGTCTACACACCCCTTTCTTAGTGAACCCTTCAATCTATGCACTTAGAGATATTGAGACTCAATGGGTTACCTTAAGAGAGAAATCATCAATTATTGATAATGTTTGAAAATATTATGTGTATACATACAACACCTTCAAATATAAAGCCTATGAGGGTAAAATAAAATAAAATGGAATAAAAATGGTATTCTCCCAATAAGAAGAGGAGATAATTGATGTTTCTTAACAAGAAGAATCTATAGAATATATTAGCCATGTAATCAGCAGTAGGCCTATCATGAAATAAGTACCTAAATAATAGGGGATAGATCAACTATATTATGTTGAGGTAACTCAACATTTTCTTTCCACATCTACTTCAAGTTGTACTCCTATGATAGTTGATATTGTTGATGTATCATGGATGTTCATTATTCTAGTTCAGAAGAAATTATTTATTTAGATGCTATTGAAGACTCTTCAAATCAATTTTAAAGAATTGATCTACATGTTAATAAGGATGGTTTTTTATTTAAATTATAATGAAAATTTACCATCTTGTGTCTAAATTAATTTATATTATAATTTATATTACCACTTCCACCTATGTGTGTACTATGTCTAAAGTTGACATGATTCAATATTTTCCTTCAACATCTACTTTAGTTCCTACTTGTGTTACAATTGATATTTTTGATCTATACAAAGATGTTAAAGTTTCTATTTCATATCAAATTATTTATTTTGATAATAACGAGTATTTTATAGATAAATTTTAAATTATTGATCTAGGTTTTAGTTATTATGGTATTTATATTTTAATTTCAATGCAATTTTCACATACTATTTATATAATAAAAGATATGACATTTGAGGGTCACATTTCCACCTATGTTTCTACTATGTCTATTCCTATTATAGTTGATTTGATAACTCATATTGATACTTCAAGGAAATATCTAATAGTCACTAAGGTATACATTAGGCATAATAACTCTAATATAAGCATCCTCACTATTCATTTACCTACATTATAGCTTAAAAAATCTACCCAAGTATCAAAACAAGCTCTTATTTTCTTTGTTATTTAACCTTTTTCATGGGTAGATAATCACCATAATTAGTCTCATTTACAAATGTTCATTATTTATCCCTTCACTACATGCCAATTGATGTTTGCCCATCTACAAATCCCAATACATCTAAAATAAAGAAAAAATATTGGTGAACCTTAAAATCTTGGAACTAAAGGAAAATAAATTGACCCTTTCTCCACCATTGTATCAATTGATTTTGTTGCTATCATAACACTTTAACCCCATCCATATTCCACCCTAGTGATCCTTACATGCATTATTCCATTATCCTTAACTATCTCTAATACTCCACCTACCCTTGTTGACCCTCCCACTTAATGTGACAAAACATTATCCCCATGGGAGGAAGATTAGATTGAACCATTACAAGTTACACATTTTAAAAATCAAGAGTGGGTGATTGTAGATGAGTCAAAATTGAGAATTGAATATGATAAAGTTATAGAGATCATGAAAAGCATTACTAGAAGGAGGGTAATGTAATTAAAATCCCAAGTTTAGCATGAGTTGAAAGAGAAGTTATTTTATCTAACCACAAATATGAAGAATAGAGAGGGATAAATTTTAGATTACTAATAATATCCTACCTCTTTCATCCTTACCTCTAAACAAGTAGGTACTATAATGGGAAAGGGAATACATCAATATATAAAGAGACTAGAAACATAGACTATGGCATTGATACCTTAAGGATTATAATAATAATTCAATATGGTCTTAAGGTCTCTTTTTGATATATTTATTGTAAGATAAATTGCTAATAAATAGACCATTCTTTTGATGGAAAAAACAATGTTACATATGAGGAAAATTTATCAAATAAGAGGAAGGTTGAAGGTCATGTCTATGTTTATTGAAAATAAAACATGGACATAATTTAATAGTATTAATATTAAATATATTTTTGTAGCCTATAATTAGGCTAGGTTAATGATAACTTATTTGATAGATTATGACAATGAGATTTCAACTATTGGTATTAGAATCAATGCAATTGAGATAAGTATTTAGGAATTATTCAATAAAGCCAAGATTGAGACCTTTTTTTTTTGGGATGGCTAGATTGTGTCCCAAGAAGGTTTTTAAGAATAAAAATATAATTTAATTCAAGATAATCAAGTATAGTTTATAAATCAAATGAGGGAGGTGGTATTAGGGTAATGTAACATGTGTCATATGAAAAATAAAATGTTGAATATTTTCTTCTTGGTGAGAAACTATAGGAACTTAGTTGAATACTCATGCATGAATAGTAAAGTGTAAACTAAATTTTTTTATAGTAACCATTATGTCAATGGATAAAATTTTTAAGAAAAAAACTTTGAGTTGTGTCACCAAGAAACCAATCGATCTCAACTAAAGCCTCAACATGTAATGACCAGGAAAAATGTTTCTAGTACATAGACTGAAGTTGAACCCCATGTAATTGAAGTAAGTGGACAAGAAACAAATCAATATAAATTTCAACCTGAACATGAAACAATTAATAAACATATATTTCAAAACATGCAGACTCAAGTTGATCCCCATGTAGTTAGAGTGATTGGTCTAATTGTAGCTAAGGTCATAGTCAAAATTTAAAATAAATATAAGTTATTGTACCTTTTTATTTATAGATTTGTATTAAGAATAAAATTAAAGTCAATCATTGTAATAAATATAGTTTAAAATTTTCATGAAAATATTATTTTATCATGGAAGTGGCCATATTATGTATGTTTACACATGTACATTCTCATTTTCAAGGGGAGGTGAAATTTTGAAGTGATAAAAAGATTGATTTTTGTGAAGATCTTGTTAGATGTGTTAATTTATTTGTTTCATGATAAAATTTATTGTAATTTATCTAATATTATAATTATTGATTTCATTTAATGGATTTTATATATTCCAAGTTACATATTAATTTAATTGAATTGTGTTTTTACTATCTATAACTATTTTTTGAGATACAAGTAAACAAATGGTGTTCAAAGGGTCACATAGCCTTTACATACTTAAAAAATAAAATAAAAATACGTCCATAAGGATAATTACATCACTACAATCCATCCAAAGAGGAAAAAAAATACTTAGAACCCACACAAATCCAACTAGTAAACCAACAACAAGCAATAGAAACACCCTGAACAACAAGAAACCAAAAAATATAACCAGCCAAATAAAAAGTCAAGAAATAATGTATTTGTTTTTGGCCCTTGGAGTGACATAAAAATAATATTTATTTTCACCCTAATTCTTCCTCATGTTTTCTATTTTTTGTTTGTAAGGTCATTCTATGTTATTTTCTTGTAGAGGATTATTTTCCTATTCTATCACTTCTTAAACTTATCTTGAACATCCTCTTGTTTTTTTACAACTCATATTAATCTTTAATATCCATTTGTAACTATAGGTTAAGGATAATAATTGAATTTTCTTATACCTCTCCTCCCCTATTACCAATATTGGCTTGAGCTAGGATAACTTCTTTTTATGTATTTTATGTCCTTGTTGATTTCTATCAAGCCTTCACCTAACACTTTAGTCCCCTTCTTAGGGATTTTATTTTATATTTGAGGTTCCTATTATCCCCATACTCCCATTTCACCTTTTCCCCTTTCACATCCCATTTACTTCCTTCAATATTATAAAAAGTGTCAAATTACGTAGCCTCACAACCTTTCTTTCTTATGTCTAGCGGATCATTACCTATGTTGAAATAGATTCTTCTTCCAAATGTGTTTAGGAAAAATCTTCTTCATCATCTGACACAATTAGATTAATTTTATCCCTATTTGAATCTTTGATTTTCTCACTCTTTAGAATTTGACTAAGAATTTTCATTGAGTCTCCGAACATAGTTTTTAAATCCTCTTGAGTTTTGTCTAATGCATCCTTATCTAAACCGTTAGAACCACATCCTCCTCAACTTTAAATTTATTATAAATCAATGGTTTATCCTATTTAACCAATTTAATAATGATATCCTTGTGGATTATGAGATCTGAGGTACCACCTTAGCAGACCTCCACTATCTATTCCAAATATCAACATAAAAAATAGAAAGATGAGAAAAAATATATTTTTAAAGTGGTTCAGTAAAATAAAGTTGTGTGCATGCAGAACATTTTTCTTCCATTATAAATTCAAATACCTCATTATGTGTAGACAAATATTTTACTAAGGGTAAGTAAGATTTTCCCTCAAAAATCCTTTACTCACAATTTTTTCTAAAGCCTCATCTTTGCAAAAAATTTTAATCACCTCAACCCTTCAAAATTTACACTTATAGGCCTTAATAATATCAATATACATGCTAGTCACAAATGATTTTTTATCCCATGACACACATATTTCTACACCTCTCAAATGGGCCACCTTGATATTCTTATCTCTAGAAAAGTTAGCACACAACTTTGGGTCATGGCCTACAATGCATTCCATGTACATAGTGAGGCCTCCTCTATGTAATATTTGACATATTAGGTTACTCTTGAAATATTCACAATATATGGGCCTAGTCCTATTAGGTTATCCACCCATATTTTTAGCCTTATGATATATTTTGTAATTTTCAATTGACATAATTTGTGGCACTCAGTTAACTTTATAATGGACCTAAAATAACTCTTATCATGGATGTAGATGATAGTCTTACACCTCATAATAAGTCCACCTTTATTCCATTGAAAATTAATGATGGTATGACTTTTAAAATTAGAGTGACCTCATGATTACCCTTGACCTCAAAATTATGAGTAAGTTGTGGTCTAAAGTCTTCCATGGAACTCCATTTTTTCAACCATATTTCCTCCACTCCCAAGTTGACCATGAGGTCAGCACACCTATTTTATTCCCTCTATTCATGTTTAATGATAACTTCATAAAAATATTTTACAAGGGTTAAAGCATATTTTGTTTAATATGAATGGTACAATAATGGGGATACTTCCCTACAAGACATTTGACAATGTTTAATGAGTTGCTTTCTATGACCAACTTTTATAACTTGTGCTTGAGTACCAACTAGATTCCCCATAAAGTTGTTCTAGTTTCAGCGACATGTTTTGTATGGGAACCCTACCACTAGGAATCTATTAAAATATCTAATAACCCCTCCTCTTGGTGGGACCTGTATTCCTCTTAGCCACACCATAAAATTTGAGCTTATACCATCCCTTGAAGGGTTTATCCCACCATCTATAACTATAAAAAAAATGGTTCAACATAATATTTTCACATGGTCCAATATGTTTTTAGTATTTATAACTATTTTTTATAAATAAAAATCAAATTTATCATTTTATAGATGATTAATAGTTATAATAGTAGAGAACACACAATAAATAATTTTCCTATAAATAAAAATCAAATTTATCATTTTATAGATGATTATTTATAGGAAAATTATTTATTGTGTGTTCTCTACTATTATAACTATTTTGTTATAAATCTATGCAAATATTTTATTCTATATATGTATACTAATAAAAAATTCATAAGAATATTTTTTAACTTGTTTTTATGTATTCATTTAAAATATTTAAATGTATATATTATTATATTTATTATGTATAATGATAATTTATTGAAATTACTCACTTCTTTGTTTCATTGTTACCAAATACCAACTTTGTTCAAAAATTCTATTTTTTTCATGTTACCAAAGAGAATATGCTAACTATAATGGTTAATATCTATTTTTTCTTTATGTTTATTTCATGTTCATATCAATGAACCTAATATATAAAATTCATAAAATCTTGTTTCAAATGTCAATGAAAACATTTTTATACCATTTTCATTTACAAGGAATCATATTTAGAGTGGAGGCATATTGCCACTTATCTTTTCTAATTTTGACTCCTTGTAAATAAGTACATCCTAAGAAATATCTTAGAGTATTATATGGACACCCATTTATTATAAATTAATTCAACATGATAAATTTTTTAGAGTAGGAAACCACCCACTCTAAATTAGAATGAGTGAGAATGAACATCTTTAGAATGAGTAAGAATGACCATACTTAGAATGAGAGATAATGAGACACATGGTATGAATTGATTAACAAACATATAGGTATGAATTGATTAACAATTTACTTATGTTATATAAAAAACTATTATAAAATTATAAACTAATGTGTGATATAGGGAGGACACAATTTGAGAATGCATCCATGTGTGAAGAACGTAGTAAACATTAATCAAATAGATCCAAATATGGAATATGAAGAATTGATTAATTGTGTGCAGCATCATACCATATGCAAAGATGGAGATTTCCTATGAAAAAAAAAAGAGGAAGAAAGGTTTGTAGGTAAAAATCATTATCCTAAAATTAATAATCATTAGTGTAAAAATATGTATGAAGTGATTTTTATATGAATAATAACACAAAATTTTATTTGATGTAGGTACATGGCACCTTGGCCTTTGCATTTAGATGGATCAAAAATATTTGTAGATCTAGAAAAAGGAGATAAAAAATATGAGCCAAAAAGACATGATGATTGTGTGAATCCTCATAATCATAATGTGTTGCAATCATGGCATGTAAATGTAGATTAGCAACTGGTACAATCAAAACATGATGTTGTGAACTAAATTGAAAATTATGATGCAAAAGTAAATAAAATTTTATAAACATATCAACAAATGTTGATGCAACTTGAAAATGTTGATGCAACTTGTAAATGTTGAAAGCCCAAAATATCCTACTGCACTAGTGTATAGATATTTGCTAACTAAAAAAATTGTTGAGAGAGATATAGGTGTAATGGAAACATGTCACATGTTGCTAGAACTTATTTTCATGGAGTGTAGTATGGTATTTATATCATTGAATGTTGGGTGTAAATTTTTTAAACTAGTGTTAAAACTTGTATTAAAAGAGGATGAATAAATTTAAAAAAATGGAAAGTCAATAATTGATGGATATATTGAGAGACCTAGTTCAATAGAGCATTTACCACTTATTTAGGTTGTACGATCACAAATATATAATCCAAAATTTAGAAAAGGAAAAAATTGGAAACTAAGAAAAACATGTGATATTGTAAGGGTGTGGCCCAGTTTTTACAACATCCTAAAACAAGATAGTAAAAAATTTGTAGATTTCTATTGGTCAGAGTTCATATTGTACAAACCATTTCATGATATTGAGATAGACATTGGCCAAGATGAGGAGATAATAAAATATAATTGGGGTGAATTTCAATACAATCCTTTTCATATAGAGAAAAGGATTGAAATAAACAGTGACATTCAACAAGAAAAAGAGGATGAAGATGATGACATTATCCAATAGAATATAACTAAACATGAGTGCGAGATCATATCAGGCCTACATCAAAAATAATATCTACATGTTTTTGAGATTAATATGTTGGGTCGAAGAGATACTAATAGACAAAAAATTTGGGACTCCAATTATGTGGTTGAAGAACAAATTAATAGATCTCTTAAATTTGTAAATATGGCAAAAGAAATCAATTACTTGATATGGATGGAACTAAGTGTAATTTATGTTATGAAAGCTTAAGTGAGAAACAAAAATTAGCATTTAATATAATTATAAGGCATTATAATCAAGGACAAAATACATCTCCATTACATCTGATAATCTAAGGAATGATAAGAATAAGGAAATATTATCTTATTGGATGGATTAAATTGACACTTATAGAGTTATCACAACCACATCATTTCCCCCTTCTACTACTTACTCTAACAAGAGTTTTCACATTTGACATTGGGGCATCAATACTACATACAATGTTGTGAATTCCTATTTCATATTTTGAAACACTAGAAGGAATAAGGTTAACAACCTTTTAAGAATAAATTAAACATGTTACATATATTTTTATTAATGAGATAATATTTATAGGTCAAAATATGCTTGAAAATATATATTATCGACTCCACTAAGCATTTCCAAAAAATGTTGATATATGCTTTGGTGGAAGGTTGATTATTTTTGTTAGGGATTTGGGATAGTTACCTCCAATAATGGATAAACCTCTATATACAAGTATAATATAAGAAAAATTATTATGTAAATTTTTTTTAACTATTGTTACACTCAATAATTTTTTTACATAATGGGGTAAAATAAAAGAACAACAATGGTTTCAAGAACTTATAACAAATCTAAGAGTTGCCAATCTAACCATTAATGATTGGTAGTTGTTGATGACTAGAATAGATGATTCACTTGAAATAGTTGAAAAGGATGATTTTAATGAAAAGATGTATTTATTTACAATAAATGAGAATGTGTGTCAACATAATAATAGAAAATTATATGCATTAAATAAACATGTTACTTGAAGCATTGCAACTAGAGGACAAAACAATACTATTACAGGATTGGATGATGAACAATTAGAAGTTGAATTTTTTATTACTGTTGGTGCAAGGGTGATGTTCACCACAAACTTATGGAGAGAATTAGGTCTTGTCAATAGTGTACTTAGATATATTTGAAGAATTGTATACAAACTATGGCTAACACCCCCTGAACCACCTACATATGTTATGGTTAAATTTAATAACTACATAGGGATTCCTTTTATTGATGAATCTCCAACTATAATTCTTATCATTCCAATACAAAGGGTCCATGTGAGTTAGCTACCTTTGAAATTGGCATGGGGATTGACAATCTATAAATCATAAGGCTTAACACTTGACAAAGCCATAATTGATATAGGACTTACAGAAAGATAGGATTTGACATTTTTGGCAATATCACATGTAATTTCATTACATGCATTAAGGATTGCACCACCTTTCACATATGATAGGTTTGAGAGATTAAATAATGGAAAAGGGGTACATAAAAGAAAAGAGGAAGAAGATAGACTTCAATTGTTAGAGGATCTCATGTATATAGATGGAATTTCTTAAAATTATTAACATTATGCCATTTATATATATATATATATATATATATATATATATATATATATATATATATATATATCATTTTAATGTCAAATGTATATGGTCTGAATTTCATAAAATTATTGTTATATATCATACATGTCATATCGATGTTTTTATCTAGTTTTTATGTTCTCTAAATTATAGTTATATTGCATATATGCCATTTTATATATATTTATATATCAAAATTATGTTTTTATTTTTTTTAATGTTAATAATTAATTAAATATATATATATATATAATATATATATATATACATATATATATATATATATATATATATATATATATATATATATATATATATATATTAAATCTTTTATCTTACATGGTATCTAGTGCTACTAGAATACATATCTTAGATAAATCTATGTAAAATACATCGATAGATATCATTCTCAAGGTAGTCACAATTCAAAATGATATAGTACCTCAAGAAGGATATCTATCAATGTATTTTACATAGATTTATCTAAGATATGTATGCTAGTAGATATTATAAGATTTTATATTGAATGTTAAAATTAAATATAGGTATACTATTATTACATGCTTACATTATTGTAAACTATAAAATGATCTTAAATGTTATAATTATATAAGTATTATTATAAAGGTATATTATAATATTGTATATTGAATCCCCCCCCCCACACACACACATATTATATGTAGCCTTAAATAAAAATTATTATAATATACCTTTATAATAGTAGTTATATAATTCTAACATTCAAGATCATTTTATAGTTTATGATAATGTAAGCATGTAATAATATTATGCATATATTTAATTCTAACATTCAATATAACATCTTATAATATCTATTACAAAATCCTTGTTATAAGGCAAGTATATAATTAAGTTTAATTTATTTAAAATAATATTAATTATTATATATTTTATCTTATAATATTTATACATGATTAATTATTACATTTATATTAAATATTTAATCATAAAAAATAAAATTCAGCCCATAAAATGTTGCACAAAAACACTATAAAAAGATTAATTATTTAAAATATTGTTAATGTGTAATTTATGTTGTAGGAAAAAAATCACTAATAAAACCTTTTTACTATTAGTCAAGATTTGTTATGTATTATTTATTATTATTTAAAATCCTTATAGACTCTTCAGACATATTCAAAATTAAAAAATTATGTAACCAAGACATATCTAAAATTTGAATATGTTTCCTTAACATTTTCTACTCATGTATTTCAATGTAACTCATAAATATTATATCCGACTATTTGAAATTTGAAAATCCATGTTTTAATTTGAACAAAAATGAAAATTTAAGAAGACACAATCAAAATTTTAAAATCTCACCTTTTGAAATGAGGAAGATTTATTTATGGGACACTACAATATATGTTTTATGCGAACAAATATGTAATTTTTAGATTTTCATTTTTTGTAAGGAAAAAGTGAGGAGAAGAAGAGAAGGAAATACATGGATCTCAAATTACTTTCATATTTTTATAGGGAGGAATAAATACTAGTTAATATATAAGTAGGCGCATGAACAAGAGTAAGATGATGTAATTCCACTGATAAAATGTAAAAAATATGATTAGGTGCATGAGATTCATAATATCAACCAAATGTTAAAGAATTGTAATAACACACTTAAAATACAATTTTTGCAATGTTTGCAACTTTTCTTAGCATGAGTAATTAATCTCAAAAGAGGCAATATTTAGATGGTTTGTAAATAATTTACACAAGCTATTTAATACTTTGTATTCTTTTCTAAGTTTCATTTCTAGTATGTTTTCAATATTTATAACTATTTTTTCTTAAATGTAACTCAAATTTATCATTTTCTAGATGATTACTTACAAAAAAGACTTATTTCTTCTATGTTTTTTTATTATTATAGCTATTTTTTTACAGGTTTATGTAAACATTTTATTTCTACATGTATATTGATAAAAAATTCACAGGAAGAATTTTTAACTTGTTTATATGTCACAATTTCCAACATTTAAATATTTAAATGTATATATGAGTGTGTGTATTATGTATAATCTTATAAAATACCAAATTTGTTTGAAAATCCTAAATTTTTAAGTTTCAAAAGAGGATCTGCAACATATAATGGTTATTTATCTTTTTTGTTTGTGTTTGTGTATTTTGCATCTTAGTGAAACTAAAATAAAAAAATTATAAAATATTATTAAAAATTTTAATGAAAATATTTGTATACCTTGTAAGGATATGATCTGAAAATATTTAAATATTTTGTTAGGTTAATATCATAAAATTTATTTGACATCGAATATTTAATTCATTTATTTCTTAGGAAGGTACTCAAATATCTATATTGATGGAATCTAAAACCCAAGTGATATTAATATTCAAAATGATTTCATTCTTAAAAAATATCTTTAGAGTAGGCCTTATATTCTAAATTTAATATCCAATGATACTATAAAATCTATTACTGTATGTGACTCACTTAAAAAAAATTTAATAATCATGGTTGATTCATTTAGAATATAAATTTTAATTAAGTGTTAGTGAAAATAGTAAAAATGGCCTTCATTTACAAGAAATCACATTTAGAGTGGAGGAATATAGCCACTTGTCCTTTACAAATTTGAATCCTTGTAAATAAGTTCATCCTAGGAAATATCTTGCATGAATGGGTGGATAGATACATTTTATAAATAAATTAATCGTAACTAATCTACTATAGTAGGTGGTTTCCCAATTTAAATGAGTACCATGGTAGAGATAATAGTAAAAATAATGTTACTCATCCTATATTCACTATAACTAAAAACATTGCTCGCTTATGTTGAATTAGGTTGTTATATCTAGGTTTGTAACAAACACAAATCCAACCATGTGCAAATAGTGTATGATTGACATGTTTAATATAAATTTAGAAACATTTCCCAAAGTAATAGCATGATTACTTGTATTATTTTCACTAATTAAATACTGAGATTCATGTGAATCTTACAGTGGGTGGCCACCCACTCTAAATGAGAAGAATGGCATGGATAATTGTAAAAACAATGTTAATTATCTATTTTCACTATACCTAGAAATATTTTATAACTTTCATTAAATTAATTTTTTGTTATATCTAAGTTTTATAGAAAAATGAATTGAACCAAGTGCAAACAGTGTGTAATTTACATATTTAATAGAAAATGAAAATCATTTCCTATATTAACAAAAAGCTTTTTTATCCTATTTTAAAAAATTAAATCCTAAGATTTATGTGAATCTAGGAGGGAGTATCTACTCACTCTAAATGAGAAACATGGTAGGGATACTAGTAAAAATAATTTTAATCATCCTATTTTCAGTATACTAACTAAAAAAATTTTGATCATTTTTGTTTAATTACTTTATTTTTATATCTAATTTTTGTCACAAAAATAAATCCAACCAAGTGAAAATAGTGTGTCATTGACATGGTCAATACCAAATGATAATCATTTCTTAGAGAAACAACAAGGTTACTTGTCCTATTTTCACCAATTAAATCATGAAATTCATGAGAATATTATAGTGGGTTTCATGAGAACCATGTCATGAATACTAGAAAAAACAATAATAATCATCCTATTTAGACTATAATTGAAAATTTTTACTCACTTTCATTGAATTAATTTTGTGTTATATCTATGTTTTATAACAAAAATGAATCCAAACAAGTGAATTAAATTTCATGGAGGAGAAAAAGTGTTACTCATTTTTTTATTAAGATGAGAAAATTGTAAATCTCATCATCTCCCCTAACCTAAGACATTGTAATACTTCCTTCACATTATATATCTCTTTGAATATTTAAGGATTCTAATATTTTAGTGAAATTGTAATATGATATAAGAAAATCAACTGTTAATACTATCATTATCAACTTGCCATTTATCTTACTTATATTTTGCCTTTGATCTTTCAAAAGTTTATATTGGATGTTTCCCATCGAAGTGTCATCAAGGGAAAGGTACCAAGATAAAAATATGATTTATTTTATCCTAATATATTCATTCTAATACTGATCTATTATTTTAACAAGGGTTTTGGCCCTCTTCAGTGCCTAACTAATTTTTTTTCAAGAAGATCACTAGGAAACACTATAGTTAGAAGAAATAATGAAATACTTATATAACTAATCCATCTACCTATTTTAATACACATTTCACATTGTAATACATTACATTATGAGGTTTTTCCTTTTAATATTACACCATACTTTAATGAATTATATAAACTTATTTTGTATCTTGGTGAAATATATATTTATGAGTATTCCTTTAAAAGAAACTAGTCATTTATGATGTGTGACCAATTTTATGATTAATGAAGTCACTCAGCACAAGATTCATAATAAATTATATATTTGATGAAATAATTTTTATTAAAACATTGTATCATGTAATATAATTTGTTAAAGGATGTAAATGGTATTAAAATAAATTAATTTTATTTAAAAATGTGATAATATATGGGAAAAATGACTTCTATGTGGAGGCTAGAGCCATGTGGAAATTGGTAGGTTGCTAGTGTTTGTATATAATTTAATTTGAGGAGTACAATTGAAATTTATATTAATGATAGACCTCCTAATTATGTGGAAATTTGATTATATTAATGCTTTA
>JARHVA010011802.1:0-12500 GCA_037957365.1 Torreya grandis | reverse complement strand
TTTCCTTAATTGACTAAAATTTATCCTTATAGTATTCAAACTCGATGCTGAGTATATAAGTATTCAAACCAAAGTATACTTGCACCAAAGAAACAATCTATGCGGAGTTTGTGCATTGACTTCAAAGATATCAAAAATATGAAAGTAAAGAACACATAACTTATTATATTTATTTAATATCTAATAGACTATATTATTGGTGTCAAATTATTGTTCAAAATCTATCTCAATCTTGGATATCATCATATTCTTTTCAAACCACTAAACATATAAAAAATGATGTTTAAAGAAAAGGAAATTTTTTTAAGTGGTTGGTTATGCCCTTGAGATTAAATAATGGACCTAATATATTCATTTTGATGATGAATAATAATAATAGTCTTGTCACTACTTCATTTTTATATTTAAACTTAATGACATCCTAATTTTTTGTGAAACATGGGATGCACATCTATGTCATATTGAACAAGTTTTTTAAACTTTGTATAAAAAATAATTTTATGTTAATTTGTAATAATGTAATGATTATTTGAAATTAGAAGGAAATAATATCTAGGATACTTTTTATATGCACAAAGTTTTCATGGGGAGATGGATAAGAATGTATTCGTCTATGAATGGAAAGCACAATATAATCTCATAGAGATTTATATCTTATTAGGATTAGAAAAAAACATAATATATATATTTACTTTGTTTCTCTCATGTAAATTTGTATATAAATCAAAACTAGTATATTTCATGCATTTACAATAATTTTGTGTTTAAATTTTGGTTTTCATGATTGGTAATGTGACATTTTCATCAACCATTACTCTTAATGCTAAATAGAAAAGTTTCCTAACAAAAATTGTTTTAGTAAAGATAGAACACTTCCAATATAATATCAATTGTCTTAATTTGTAGGTTTTCAAAATTTGATGAAAATAGTGTTAGATTTGGCATCAATTACACTAATGATTTGACTAAAGCGTTGACAATGTGTGTGTCTAGAAGAATAAGCTCAACTTAAAGTGTGATGTAAACTCTCATTGAAAAGTTTCCTATATTTTGTGATACTTAACTCCTTTCTAAAATTAAAATTAAAAACTATAATAAAATTACATTATAACTTCCATAGATTATAAAAATAAACTCCTATTATATTATTGGCATAATTGTATGTCCTTGAATTAATAAACATTTGATTTAAATGGTATGTGGATATTATATTTTTTATGGATGTTTTTTGATTGAAAAAGTGATTAGGAATTAGACATATAGGGTTTCCATAATACATAATATAAGAAATAATATATATATATATATATATATATATATATATATATATATATATATATATATATATATATATATATATATATATATATATATATATTATGATTATTAATGTTAGCATCGGCTAAGAATATACTAAAAATATTTATATGATCATTTTGTCATTAATATAGTTAAACAATGCAAAATGATTTTATGTTGATGACATTATAAGTATATTTTTTAAATTTTTTACATATTATTATTTATTAAACTTTGGAATTATTTAAATAAAGATAGTATTCTTTGAAATTATGATGGTATGGATGAGAAAAGTAGAGGAAGGGGGTGGGTAATATGACTTGAAATCATGATAAGTTTATTTTTCATGAATAATGCAAATCAAACTTATTATTATTTTTGTGTTTATAGGTTGTTGAGATGCTCACAACAAGAGCATATGTTGGTTAGGTTGTACTTTTTATATACCTATATTATCATTTCCAAACTCCCACACATCAAAATTTTAATAATATTATTTTTAAAAATTAAGTCTTTTATAGTTATATGAAATACAACTTTATATATAAAAATTGAGATTGAAAGTAGAAAGCATTGATAATAAAATTCTTAAAACTAGTTGATTTCCTCAGGGAAATACAATCATGGCATCTATTATCATTGATTTTAATTCATTTTCTAAAAGTGTGTTGAACATACATAAAATTGTAATAGTGGGAATCACTTATATCATGAATCATGAAGAGATAGAAACCCACCATAATATGATTTACGTTTTCTTTTTTTGGATATGGTTGGCTAATTTCAAATGTTTTGAAAACAGTTATGCTTGTAAATTTAAAACCATATTTCCACCCATGTCCTTAGTTGGCTATAATGAAAGTTTTATATATTATGAAATGTGTAGAGATTGATATGCATCATGTATATAAATTATAATAAACAAATGTTTTTGATCATGAAAAATGTTATTTTAATAAATCAATACTTTTTAATGTCATTTTATAAAATAATTAGAATATTTTCATGTCGATTCAAAATTTGTGATGCAAATTCAAAATTTGTAACATAAGTTTAGATGCAAAAGTGTCACTTTTTTAAAATCTCAATTTCAAATGTATTTATTCCTCCAAAAATTTAAAATTATATGACTCATAATAATAATAATTTAAAATTTGATTTTAATTTTCATTTCACATGTATTTGTTTCATTTAAAAAATCGCTCCCACTCCTCCCATTGAATCAAAATCTAGGGGTTTAAAATTGACACTAGAACAAACATTGATATAATAATGTTTTATGTAGGGAGTAGATCCAAGTTGGTTCCATTTTAGCTAGGTAGTGATTGACCTAGAGTAGGGGAGTAAAGGAGTGTTCTTCTCACCAAGGTGTGTGGAGTAGGGGAGTTGGATCCATTTTAGTAGAAATACAATACCAGTACCATATTATTTCACACCATATGTTTTAATACTATTAATTTTATTATGGCTTGTAGTAGTTATAATAAAAATAAAGTTAGAACCAACTTTGTAGAAGGATTTCCTTTCTAAAATTTTGATAGTGATAGAATCTGGAACCCTAAGAGTGAAGCTTCAAACTTTATTGTAGAATGTTCAATTGCAATAATAGAGGAAAAAATCATAACTCCAAGAATCCAAACAATTCACTAGGGTTTGGTAGATAGGTAAGAAGAAAAAAACTATTATGTTTTAGGATACTATAATCCACTAAGGGTCTATAGTATTTATCTAGCTTACCAACTTGTACTAGGCCAAAGACTAGATTCTCTGAGTAATTTAGGGATAGCATTATCAGGATCACAAAATATCATGTATCTCTAACCAATCTAACTATAAAAAATTCAAACAAGAAATTTTAGAGTGAAATGACAATTTAGAATCATGAAAAAGAGAATGTGAATGTGTTTTATAACCTATGATAAATTATTATAAAAGTAGAGATAACCCTAAAATTGAATCTCTAACCTTAGAATTAATAATATGACTAAAAGATTGAATGATGTAACATTTCAAGAAAACTCCCCTAAGATCATATTCAATCAGAACTATAAGAAATCCACTAATTGAGGGTCCAAGTTTAATCTAGATTAGATTAATATTAAGATGTAGTGTAGAGCACTATCAAATCCAATGCTATCAATCTATGAGAGAAAGTGAGGGTTAATATAGCTATGCAAACTAGGCACAGTGTTAACAAATGAAGTATAAGAACAAATGTAGCAAGGGTAGGACCAATTGAGGAACAAGTGAATCAATCCAATATGAGAACCATGTGAATATATTAATTTTTAAGGGTAAACCTTAATAGAGTTGAATATTCATGTATAATAAAGAAGAAGAAGCAAATATTGGAGGTTTGCAACTGAAATAGGTTTGACAAGGGTCAGACTAACCCAAAAATGATCATTTATAGTTGTTTCATAATGACTAAGAGTGAAATGGGCATGTTTTGGGTAAGTTTAAACCTAGACCATTAGTCTACATGAAAACAACTAGCCCAAGATACCAGACTATCTACAATGTCTTTGTAGAGTGTAAGAAGATCAAATGAGGTGTAATAGGGTGTAGTAAGGTCCAATATGATTTGTGGAATGTCTAACCTTCTAAGAGGGTTATTATGGGTCAAACATAATCTCTTAATGACAAAGTATTAATCATAGAGAGAAAAAATAAAGTCATCAGGGGGCATAAGATGAGTTCAAATGTTATTATATAAGCCTCAGAGGTACAATCAATTGGTGTTCAAAAGAACATAGAATGTTTTGTAGTCTCTATAAGCCATAACAAAAAGCTACAAAGACACCAAAAGGAAAATAAATAACATTACTTACACTTACCTAATACATAGAGTGATAGAGGAATAATATACAACATGATTCAATTGGTATAAGTTTGATCTCTACATAATCTATCTCTAGCTGCCACTATAGATACATTTCTTACATAAGAAGGGACAAAAATTACATCAAACAAGCAAATCCAAGATGTAATTGACTATATCATTTTAAAATATGTTATATGAATGAAGGATATGATAAGTATGTAAATATTTCAAGGATGAGAGAAATTAGAGTGCCACCTTGAAGAGGGGGAACAACTCAATTTTAATGACATCCCAAAGATTGGTGAGGTAAGGCACATGTAGGGATGTGTCAAAGAACAATTGCATATAACACACACCGAATGCATGGGTAAAATTCAATGATCCAATGATATGTGATACTTAGAAGCATTATTCATTTTAATGGTTAAAAAAAACTTACTATAGAAATCTCATATCCCAATGGGTCATCAATAATCCAAGTCATATCCACAGGTCCTAGGTTGCTTTGACTACCACCATCAATGAGAATCACCATAAAATAGTCACCATAATGGGGATAAATAATTTAGAAAACAAACATAATTGGAACTATACTAGCATAAAGGAAAAAAATAATTCATATGTTGGAGATAACACAATAAAGTAACAATCATAGGAATGAGAGCAATGTAATTTGTAGTGAGAAGTGAAGAGTGGTGGTAGGAAGCTAATGAAAGATGGAAAATATATAGGGAAGACTAGAGTAAGTACAAAATAATTGCATTTATTAACCTAAAATACCTACAAATACAATGATATGAGGAAGAGAGGGTGATAATAGAGGACCAAATATAAGTAAATAGTAACAATAATGACGAAAAGAAGAAAAGGATTATACTTATATCATGATTTGTGTCAAAAGAGGAGTGCACAAGATAAAGTGGCCAAATTCACTTGTGATTTATTCATTTTATTGATAGTAACGAGTCTCAAGGAGTGAATTGGAGACTTCTACCACATCCATAATGATCCAAATCCCTAGGGACAAATTATCAAAGTTAATAGAGGAATGATAGTCAATCGGTGCATGGGGACCTAACAAAAAGGTGTAAATGGAGGCATAGTCAACTAAAAAAAATGAATGAAATTATCACTTTATAAATCATTTTGACCATGTAAATCTACAGAGCATAGATCATATATCTTAATTTTGGACATATAGATGCATGAGAATATACAACCAATGAGAATGATATTTTCAGTAGGTCCCCTTATCCAAATTCTTTAAAAAACATTGATTTTGTAGATAACGAGAGGTATTATGAGCATTTATGTTATATTTTTATTAGATCCTAAGATGGATTTGAGTAAAATTCGGATGAAAATGTCTATGGGGTGATGACTTTTGTCACATATATGATGATAAGTCAATTGGTGGCCTGGGTTGGGCATTATGAAAATATCTCAGGCTTGACAAGCTACCTATAGCTTGGGTGGTTATGTAATATATTAATGTGTGGTATTCATAAAATTAAGGAAACATATTGGATTCAAAGTAATAGTCTAGACCACAATAAGTTTGCTACTTAAAATCCTAAACCATGGTGTGGCTTGTAGAGGGATAAAAAGGCCCCGAAGAACCCTAAGAAACTATCAATATGCTAGGACAAGGGGAGGGAGTGAAAGAGAGGGAGGGAAGAAAAACATAAAAAGTATAATTTATATTTAATTATACTAATTAGATAATGGGTCATTTTCATATGAATAGATATAGACATTAGGTACAACCAGTCACCAAGGAGAGGGATGGAAGTCACTGTAGCAACAACCTCTAGTGATGTTTCCCACATTATACAAGGTTGTGAACCATGAGAGGGTTATGAAATGGCTAGGAATCAATACTGATGTACTACAATATACTTACCATGACACACTTTGGGTATCATTTAGACTTATAGATACTAATACATGTAGTCTTTATGTGTCACAATCATGATATGATAAATGTATTATTCCAAAGATGCAAGATTGAGAGGTAGATTTTGTCTAGGAAAAAACATAGAGGTTGTCCTCAACATATAGGATGCATACCAAATGTATGTAGGGAATATGGAAAGGAGAGTGGTATCTACACTATCAATGTAGGACCAAGAATCAGTAGTGGTCTGCCTAATGGGTTTGTCCATAATGAACACACACTTTAGGGAAATAATTGCTCTAAGGATGGTTAGGTTTCCTCCACTAATATAAGTGATAGTATGATAGATACTAGGTAAATTATACATATGAAACCATAGGCATGCTACTGTATAATTTATCATTGATGTGAAATCATAGGTATTAGAGTATTGATAGGGGACAAAGATATGATCAAGGTTATACATCTTTTGTGAAATATACTGGTAGCTTGAATGGATCTATGGAGTAGGGTTTAGAGGCATGATGTAAGTTATAATACTCCTGCGCTAGGAATTTTAGAGGATATCACCACTACAAATAATGACACACATGGACTAAGTGGAGTGTTAATATTTTCTAATCAATTCCACATGGGAATTGAGGATTGCGGAGAGATGGATTGACTATTATCATGACCTATGTGTAGATATATGATCCATCTACATCAAAAACCCATATGTGGTAGTGGTGTGGATGAAGGATGAAATAATGGAGAGTGATCTAGGAGTGGATGAGATACTAGGCACTTAGGGACCATATGTTCATCCAAGGTCACATACATTAGCCTAGAGAGTGAGATTGATGTGGATAACATTGGTAGTAGGACCATCATGGGTGACAAAAAGCAAAACATAGCTATATGGTTAGGGCTAGGGATCATCTAATCTAGGAAAGTCTTAGAGGGCTAAGAGGTTATAGAATGACTTCATAGATAGACTAAGTTTATATGTGCATAGGGAAGAGTATAAATGAAGTAGGCATATGCACTGGTGATGTTAACTCTACCATAAGTATGGCTTCCATCATAGGTAAAGACACCACTCTAGGTAGGGCCACCACCATAGGTAGGGTTACAATGATAGGTATCGCCATAATGAATAATAGGTATAAATTTTAATTTTTCCTTTATTAATTTTATATTTTAATTTTAGATATTTTTATGTGTTTTAAATATTTCAATATGTACATGTCTGAATAAGGCCATCCAAGCTAGTCAATGCCTTGGGTTGACTAGTTGTTATGTGATCTCTTGCCATAGTTTGTCAAAGTAATAATATGAGAGATCATGTTACACATGTTAACTAATGTTCATCCTCACATGTCTTATTGGAGGGTAGATGCATAGGTAGTGATGGATTTAGGGAGGAGGCAATTTTGGATCGAGTCATAAGAAACTAAGATTACACAACTGAGAGGACACATTGTAGTAAGATCACAAAAACTAGTTGATATGTAAGTAAAGGCGGTCTCCATAGAGTAGATAATAACACAAAGATCCTAGAGGGAATTATTGATATCTTCGATTGATAGAGGAGTGAGACGATAAATCCAAGGGTCAAGCTAGATAGAGGACCAAAGCAAAATCTAACTTTGATTTTTATGGATCTTGCTATGCGTGTGGCAGTTTTGAGCCTTGTGAGCCTGGATCATATGAAATGATATGGTGCATGCACGCACACATGCAAAAACACACACACACACACACACACACACACACACACACACACACACACACACACACACACACACACACACACACACACACACATCATATACATACATACATACATACATATACGTATACATATACATATACATATACATACATACATACATATACATATATATACATATACATATACATGCATACATACACATATGTATGTATATATGTGTGTGTGTGTGTGTGTGTGTGTGTATACAAGCACACACAAACATATATACACATATATACATACATGTATATATGTATATATATATATGTGTGTGTGTGTGTGTGTCTATATATATATATATATATATATATATGTATATATCTATATGTATGTATGTATGTATGTATGTATGTATGTATATATATATATATATATATATATATATATATATATATATATATATATATATATATATATATATATATATGTATGTATATATATGTATGTATGTATATATCTATGGGTAAAATTCTGCCTGGAAGTGGAGGGCGTGAGAAGGACGGCGCGGGCGAGGCTTCAGGTGGTCCGCGGTTGCAGAATGTTGTTAGCAAAAAAGGTAAGGATCCGGTCTATGCAAATGGCACCCCAAGGTGCTTAAGGTTAATGGTTGTTTTCCTAAGGCCTAGGAAAGACCTGGTTTGATTATCCCTGTAGAGGCGGTCAAAGAAGATGTTGAGTATTTATTAGTTCATACCCTGATCTACAAATTCATGGGAATTCGGATCTCCCAATCAGCCCTAGAAGCGTGTCTACGCCACACCTAGCAAGTTGAGGGGGATATGGACATAATGCTGGCTAGAAACAGCTATTTTTTAGTGAACTTCTCCTCTGTGGCTGACAGGAATAGGATTTTTGAGGGAGGACCCTACTTCTTCGGTCGGATTGGATTGTTTATCAAGCCTTGGCATGTTGGATTCAATTCTGCAGAGGACTTACCTACTCGTGTGCCTATTTGGGTCTACATTCTGATGCTCCCACTGGAATTTTGGCAGGAGGACATTCTCCATCAAATAGTTGCCCTGTTTGGAGCGCCTATTGCTATAGCGCATCAATCACTGGATAGAAAACTCATATCATATGCCTAGATTTGTGTTGAAATGGACCTAAATAATCCTCTCCCAGACACTTTGGAAATATGTATGGGGGGATCATCCTGGGTTCAACAAATTAATTACGAAGCTATACCTTTCAGATGTCAGATTTGCCATGCTTACGGCCATCTGCATCGCCAATGCCCTCAGGTGGCACATTTCAATGGAGCCAAATCATCTAAAAGAATGGAAGCAGATAAGCTGGCCCAAACAGAATCTATTAAGATAGGTACGGGAGGCGCAGTAAAAGGTAAATCCCCTTTTTTTGGGAGTAACCCATCCCAGGGCCAGGTAGTTGCCAATGGACTAGATAATGAAGGCTTTACTCAAGTCTGACGGCGGGTCAAAGGTCAGGGGCAGAAGTGAAGGAACCAGGATAGACCTCTTGAAGCGGGTTTCAATCGTTTTGACACCTTAGAGAGCATGGCCGTAGAGGATTGTTTTCCCCTGGAGGAGTTGGAGGATCCCGTGGAGGTTGGAGGAATAGGTATTCTCCCCAGTGAACCCCAAATCCATGTGTCCCAGGTGAATAGATAGATTGAGATGACCTCAGAAGAAGGGGAGTTGGCTGTCATTCCAGACCAGTAGAATAAGGACTTCAGATGGGCTGACCTAGTGAAAGTCACGGATACTCCTGGGAAATTAAGGAGCTCAATGCCAGCGCTGGGATTGATCCAAAGACCTCTCAAGAAACTTTCTACTTCCAATCCATCTAAAGTGGGGCATGCCGAAAGGATCAGGAGAAAATCTAACGCACAGGGGACTTATTGGTTGAATCAGGGGTGGTTAAGACCCTAGATGAGCACTTCACCCAATCCACCCAATGATAGTCCTATCTTGGAATGTGAGGGGACTGCATAGTATCCCCAAACAAAGAGCTATGCAGAATTTGGTGAGGGAACATCACCCTGATATATACTATGTATTCAAGAGACCAAGCTCTCAGTAGATGCTTTTTTTTAGCTGTATGCCAAAGTTCTGGGCCTGGGGACAAGGCCAGTGTGTGGGGGCTCGTAAGGTAGTGCCGAAGGATTGGCAATATGCTGGGACCCTAGGAAGATCACACCAATTCATTAGGTGGCTAGTAGCTCGGCACTCTCTATGACTACTTCTTCCCCAAATTGTGGGGAAATAGTTTTGATCACCACTGTCTATGCACCTGGAGATATCTCAGGATAGCATAAGCTTTGCGCACACTTGCGGTTTGTCCGTAGTGGTTTTCCTTATCTCCCCTAGATAGTTAATGGAGACTTCAACATTGTCCTTAGCCTGGAGGAGAAGAGGGGAGGGCTTCCACGTCTTGAGCCATCTTTTGAGCTCCTTGGACACAATATTGACAGGCTACGCCTTGCAGACGTCAAGCCATCCAATGGGCTCTTCACTTGGAGTAATCGAAGGTCAGGTAAGGACTCCATTTCTGAGTGCCTTGATAGATTCTTATTATCTAGCTTTTGGCTTTCTAGTGCCTTTTCTTTGGTTTCCAAAATTCTAGATTGGCAAGGGTCTGATCATTGGCCCATTAAGCTAACAACCAATTTCATACCCGGATCAAAGAAACCCCCCTTCAAATTTTAGCTTATGTGGCTCCGAGATCCTTCCCTTCACTCTCTTATGACCAGTTGGTGGAGATAGGGGGAAACCGGCTTATGGGACAGCTATGTTTTCTTTTGCCAAGAAATTATAGTATGTGAAGCTTAAGTTGTAGGAATGGAACAGGGACAGCTTTGGGAATCTTCATGTTATGAAGAAAAGAGCACAAGAGCAGCTGAATATTGTTACCAGACAAATCCTTGACTTTGGCCTGACAGATGATCTTCACAGGGCTGAATTTGTGGCTCTAAATGAGCTATCGGAATGGGAACTCTGAGAAGAAATCTTCTCGATACAGAAAGCCCATAATGACTGGCTTCAGGAGGGGTACAGGAACACTGGCTTTTTCCATAAGTCAGTCCAGGCAAGGTGTAATAAGAACTTCATAGTTTCTCTGGATGCTTCAAATGGTACCCAGATTGCTTCATCTTCTAATATATCGGAGGAAGTGGTTGATTTTTATTCTGAGCTCCTCTCTGGCGCTCCATAGATCACTGATAATGAGGAGAAAGAGATCTTGGCCTACATTCCCCCTCTTATCACGCCAAGGATGAATGAAGACCTTATGAAACCAATTGAGTTGGCTGAAGTTGAGAGAGTTGTGTTTAGCATGCGCAGAGGCAAAGCTCCAGGTACGAATGGCTTTCCAGTTGATTTTTATAAGGAATTTTGGAGTATTATTAGCCAAGACTTGCTTGATGTTGTACAGGAATCCTACCTCAACAAGGAAATACTTAGAGCCTTTAATGCTACATTCTTGGTGTTGATTTCGAAAGAGAAACAGATCAATAAGCTGGACCAATTTAGACCTATAGCTCTTTGTAACATGATCTACAAAATCATTACCAAACTTATTGCTAAGATAATCAAAGTCTGGCTGCCCTTGATCATCTCTGAAGAACAAGGGTGCTTTGTAGCCGGGAGACAAATTTTGGATGGCGTGGTGATTGCCTCAGAAGCAATCCACTCCATGAATTCTTCACAGGAGAGGGCGATGATCATAAAACTTGACTTATCCAAAGCTTTTGACAGAGTTGAATGGGGGTTTTTGCAAAAAATTCTTCTTGCTTATGGCTTTGGGTAGGACTGGGTAAAATTGGGTTCTGAGTTGTGTTACTTCGCCATCGTACTCAGTCCTCATTAATGGAGAGCCTTCCAGATTATTTGGGGCCTCTAGAGGACTCCGTCAAGGTGATCCGATTTCTCCTTATCTATTTATTATTCTTGCTGAGGGGTTGGGGCGCTTCATTAAGTATCAGGCTTCTCAAAATGTGATTCAGGGGTGGCAGTAGGGGAATGGATTAGCCCAGTTGACCCACCTTCAGTTTGTGGATGACACCATCCTACCTGGCAAGGCCCGGATTAAGGAGGCGCAAGCTTTCCAGCGTACTTTAGATGTGTATGTAGCGGCCTTGGGTCAGAAGATAAATGAACATAAATCCTCCATCTTTTTCTTCAATACCCTTGAGGCCATTCAGTGCAGGATTGCTGATATTTTCAGGTTTTGGACTTAGAACCTCCCAATTACCTACCTGGGGATTCCCATAGCTATTGGCAGGCAGCCCAGACATTTTTGGTAGAATGTTATTGACAAACTGAAACAGAGGATTAATCACTAGACCCATCGTTGGCTCATGATGGCTGGGAGGGTGATGCTTCTGCAATTCATGATTCAAGCTTTACCTATATATCAATAGCATGGTCCAGGTAGCTCCTGTGTTCTTCCTTAAGGAGTATGATGCTCTATCTTGGCAATTTCTCTAGAGCGGTAATCTCAGGAATTTGAAATGGAGCCTGGTTAATTGGAACACAGTTTGCAGGCCTAAGAAGTATGGTGGATTAGGACTACGCTCGGCTATTCTTTCTAGTTAGGCTTTGGCAGCTAAGCTGTATTGGAGGTGGTGTACCAGCCAGGACCAGCTTTGGGCTCGTATTCTGTCTCATAAGTATTGCCCCAGAGTGGTCCCGAATGAGATTCCCAGGATGTCGCTTGAGGGGAGAGGATCTATGGTGTGGAACACTCTTAAACTTAGAGCTCAGTTG